>OY821522.1:17270903-17460774 GCA_963682025.1 Cordilura impudica | reverse complement strand
TATAAAATATAAATATAATATTAAATATAAATATAAATATAAATATAAATATAAATATAAATATAAATATAAATATAAATATAAATATAAATATAAATATAAATATAAATATAAATATAAATATAAATATAAATATAAATATAAATATAAATATAAATATAAATATAAATATAAATATAAATATAATATAAATATAAATATAAATATAAATATAAATATAAATATAAATATAAATATAAATATAAATATAAATATAAATATAAATATAAATATAAATATAAATATAAATATAAATATAAATATAAATATAAATATAAATATAAATATAAATATAAATATAAATATAAATATAAATATAAATATAAATATAAATATAAATATAAATATAAATATAAATATAAATATAAATATAAATATAAATATAAATATAAATATAAATATAAATATAAATATAAATATAAATATAAATATAAATATAAATATAAATATAAATATAAATATAAATATAAATATAAATATAAATATAAATATAAATATAAATATAAATATAAATATAAATATAAATATAAATATAAATATAAATATAAATATAAATATAAATATAAATATAAATATAAATATAAATATAAATATAAATATAAATATAATATAAATATAAATATAAATATAAATATAAATATAAATATAAATATAAATATAAATATAAATATAAATATAAATATAAATATAAATATAAATATAAATATAAATATAAATATAAATATAAATATAAATATAAATATAAATATAAATATAAATATAAATATAAATATAAATATAAATATAAATATAAATATAAATATAAATATAAATATAAATATAAATATAAATATAAATATAAATATAAATATAAATATAAATATAAATATAAATATAAATATAAATATAAATATAAATATAAATATAAATATAAATATAAATATAAATATAAATATAAATATAAATATAAATATAAATATAAATATAAATATAAATATAAATATAAATATAAATATAAATATAAATATAAATATAAATATAAATATAAATATAAATATAAATATAAATATAAATATAAATATAAATATAAATATAAATATAAATATAAATATAAATATAAATATAAATATAAATATAAATATAAATATAAATATAAATATAAATATAAATATAAATATAAATATAAATATAAATATAAATATAAATATAAATATAAATATAAATATAAATATAAATATAAATATAAATATAAATATAAATATAAATATAAATATAAATATAAATATAAATATAAATATAAATATAAATATAAATATAAATATAAATATAAATATAAATATAAATATAAATATAAATATAAATATAAATATAAATATAAATATAAATATAAATATAAATATAAATATAAATATAAATATAAATATAAATATAAATATAAATATAAATATAAATATAAATATAAATATAAATATAATATAAATATAAATATAAATATAAATATAAATATAAATATAAATATAAATATAAATATAAATATAAATATAAATATAAATATAAATATAAATATAAATATAAATATAAATATAAATATAAATATAAATATAAATATAAATATAAATATAAATATAAATATAAATATAAATATAAATATAAATATAAATATAAATATAAATATAAATATAAATATAAATATAAATATAAATATAAATATAAATATAAATATAAATATAAATATAAATATAAATATAAATATAAATATAAATATAAATATAAATATAAATATAAATATAAATATAAATATAAATATAAATATAAATATAAATATAAATATAAATATAAATATAAATATAAATATAAATATAAATATAAATATAATATAAATATAAATATAAATATAAATATAAATATAAATATAAATATAAATATAAATATAAATATAAATATAAATATAAATATAAATATAAATATAAATATAAATATAAATATAAATATAAATATAAATATAAATATAAATATAAATATAAATATAAATATAAATATAAATATAATATAAATATAAATATAAATATAAATATAAATATAAATATAAATATAAATATAAATATAAATATAAATATAAATATAAATATAAATATAAATATAAATATAAATATAAATATAAATATAAATATAAATATAAATATAAATATAAATATAAATATAAATATAAATATAAATATAAATATAAATATAAATATAAATATAAATATAAATATAAATATAAATATAAATATAAATATAAATATAAATATAAATATAAATATAAATATAAATATAAATATAAATATAAATATAAATATAAATATAAATATAAATATAAATATAAATATAAATATAAATATAAATATAAATATAAATATAAATATAAATATAAATATAAATATAAATATAAATATAAATATAAATATAAATATAAATATAAATATAAATATAAATATAAATATAAATATAAATATAAATATAAATATAAATATAAATATAAATATAAATATAAATATAAATATAAATATAAATATAAATATAAATATAAATATAAATATAAATATAAATATAAATATAAATATAAATATAAATATAAATATAAATATAAATATAAATATAAATATAAATATAAATATAAATATAAATATAAATATAAATATAAATATAAATATAAATATAAATATAAATATAAATATAAATATAAATATAAATATAAATATAAATATAAATATAAATATAAATATAAATATAAATATAAATATAAATATAAATATAAATATAAATATAAATATAAATATAAATATAAATATAAATATAAATATAAATATAAATATAAATATAAATATAAATATAAATATAAATATAAATATAAATATAAATATAAATATAAATATAAATATAAATATAAATATAAATATAAATATAAATATAAATATAAATATAAATATAAATATAAATATAAATATAAATATAAATATAAATATAAATATAAATATAAATATAAATATAAATATAAATATAAATATAAATATAAATATAAATATAAATATAAATATAAATATAAATATAAATATAAATATAAATATAAATATAAATATAAATATAAATATAAATATAAATATAAATATAAATATAAATATAAATATAAATATAAATATAAATATAAATATAAATATAAATATAAATATAAATATAAATATAAATATAAATATAAATATAAATATAAATATAAATATAAATATAAATATAAATATAAATATAAATATAAATATAAATATAAATATAAATATAAATATAAATATAAATATAAATATAAATATAAATATAAATATAAATATAAATATAAATATAAATATAAATATAAATATAAATATAAATATAAATATAAATATAAATATAAATATAAATATAAATATAAATATAAATATAAATATAAATATAAATATAAATATAAATATAAATATAAATATAAATATAAATATAAATATAAATATAAATATAAATATAAATATAAATATAAATATAAATATAAATATAAATATAAATATAAATATAAATATAAATATAAATATAAATATAAATATAAATATAAATATAAATATAAATATAAATATAAATATAAATATAAATATAAATATAAATATAAATATAAATATAAATATAAATATAAATATAAATATAAATATAAATATAAATATAAATATAAATATAAATATAAATATAAATATAAATATAAATATAAATATAAATATAAATATAAATATAAATATAAATATAAATATAAATATAAATATAAATATAAATATAAATATAAATATAAATATAAATATAAATATAAATATAAATATAAATATAAATATAAATATAAATATAAATATAAATATAAATATAAATATAAATATAAATATAAATATAAATATAAATATAAATATAAATATAAATATAAATATAAATATAAATATAAATATAAATATAAATATAAATATAAATATAAATATAAATATAAATATAAATATAAATATAAATATAAATATAAATATAAATATAAATATAAATATAAATATAAATATAAATATAAATATAAATATAAATATAAATATAAATATAAATATAAATATAAATATAAATATAAATATAAATATAAATATAAATATAAATATAAATATAAATATAAATATAAATATAAATATAAATATAAATATAAATATAAATATAAATATAAATATAAATATAAATATAAATATAAATATAAATATAAATATAAATATAAATATAAATATAAATATAAATATAAATATAAATATAAATATAAATATAAATATAAATATAAATATAAATATAAATATAAATATAAATATAAATATAAATATAAATATAAATATAAATATAAATATAAATATAAATATAAATATAAATATAAATATAAATATAAATATAAATATAAATATAAATATAAATATAAATATAAATATAAATATAAATATAAATATAAATATAAATATAAATATAAATATAAATATAAATATAAATATAAATATAAATATAAATATAAATATAAATATAAATATAAATATAAATATAAATATAAATATAAATATAAATATAAATATAAATATAAATATAATATAAATATAAATATAAATATAAATATAAATATAAATATAAATATAAATATAAATATAAATATAAATATAAATATAAATATAAATATAAATATAAATATAAATATAAATATAAATATAAATATAAATATAAATATAAATATAAATATAAATATAAATATAAATATAAATATAAATATAAATATAAATATAAATATAAATATAAATATAAATATAAATATAAATATAAATATAAATATAAATATAAATATAAATATAAATATAAATATAAATATAAATATAATATAAATATAAATATAAATATAAATATAAATATAAATATAAATATAAATATAAATATAAATATAAATATAAATATAAATATAAATATAAATATAAATATAAATATAAATATAAATATAAATATAAATATAAATATAAATATAAATATAAATATAAATATAAATATAAATATAAATATAAATATAAATATAAATATAAATATAAATATAAATATAAATATAAATATAAATATAAATATAAATATAAATATAAATATAATATAAATATAAATATAAATATAAATATAAATATAAATATAAATATAAATATAAATATAAATATAAATATAAATATAAATATAAATATAAATATAAATATAAATATAAATATAAATATAAATATAAATATAAATATAAATATAAATATAAATATAAATATAAATATAAATATAAATATAAATATAAATATAAATATAAATATAAATATAAATATAAATATAAATATAAATATAAATATAAATATAAATATAAATATAAATATAAATATAAATATAAATATAAATATAAATATAAATATAAATATAAATATAAATATAAATATAAATATAAATATAAATATAAATATAAATATAAATATAAATATAAATATAAATATAAATATAAATATAAATATAAATATAAATATAAATATAAATATAAATATAAATATAAATATAAATATAAATATAAATATAAATATAAATATAAATATAAATATAAATATAAATATAAATATAAATATAAATATAAATATAAATATAAATATAAATATAAATATAAATATAAATATAAATATAAATATAAATATAAATATAAATATAAATATAAATATAAATATAAATATAAATATAAATATAAATATAAATATAAATATAAATATAAATATAAATATAAATATAAATATAAATATAAATATAAATATAAATATAAATATAAATATAAATATAAATATAAATATAAATATAAATATAAATATAAATATAAATATAAATATAAATATAAATATAAATATAAATATAAATATAATATAAATATAAATATAAATATAAATATAAATATAAATATAAATATAAATATAAATATAAATATAAATATAAATATAAATATAAATATAAATATAAATATAAATATAAATATAAATATAAATATAAATATAAATATAAATATAAATATAAATATAAATATAAATATAAATATAAATATAAATATAAATATAAATATAAATATAAATATAAATATAAATATAAATATAAATATAAATATAAATATAAATATAAATATAAATATAAATATAAATATAAATATAAATATAAATATAAATATAAATATAAATATAAATATAAATATAAATATAAATATAAATATAAATATAAATATAAATATAAATATAAATATAAATATAAATATAAATATAAATATAAATATAAATATAAATATAAATATAAATATAAATATAAATATAAATATAAATATAAATATAAATATAAATATAAATATAAATATAAATATAAATATAAATATAAATATAAATATAAATATAAATATAAATATAAATATAAATATAAATATAAATATAAATATAAATATAAATATAAATATAAATATAAATATAAATATAAATATAAATATAAATATAAATATAAATATAAATATAAATATAAATATAAATATAAATATAAATATAAATATAAATATAAATATAAATATAAATATAAATATAAATATAAATATAAATATAAATATAAATATAAATATAAATATAAATATAAATATAAATATAAATATAAATATAAATATAAATATAAATATAAATATAAATATAAATATAAATATAAATATAAATATAAATATAAATATAAATATAAATATAAATATAAATATAAATATAAATATAAATATAAATATAAATATAAATATAAATATAAATATAAATATAAATATAAATATAAATATAAATATAAATATAAATATAAATATAAATATAAATATAAATATAAATATAAATATAAATATAAATATAAATATAAATATAAATATAAATATAAATATAAATATAAATATAAATATAAATATAAATATAAATATAAATATAAATATAAATATAAATATAAATATAAATATAAATATAAATATAAATATAAATATAAATATAAATATAAATATAAATATAAATATAAATATAAATATAAATATAAATATAAATATAAATATAAATATAAATATAAATATAAATATAAATATAAATATAAATATAAATATAAATATAAATATAAATATAAATATAAATATAAATATAAATATAAATATAAATATAAATATAAATATAAATATAAATATAAATATAAATATAAATATAAATATAAATATAAATATAAATATAAATATAAATATAAATATAAATATAAATATAAATATAAATATAAATATAAATATAAATATAAATATAAATATAAATATAAATATAAATATAAATATAAATATAAATATAAATATAAATATAAATATAAATATAAATATAAATATAAATATAAATATAAATATAAATATAAATATAAATATAAATATAAATATAAATATAAATATAAATATAAATATAAATATAAATATAAATATAAATATAAATATAAATATAAATATAAATATAAATATAAATATAAATATAAATATAAATATAAATATAAATATAAATATAAATATAAATATAAATATAAATATAAATATAAATATAAATATAAATATAAATATAAATATAAATATAAATATAAATATAAATATAAATATAAATATAAATATAAATATAAATATAAATATAAATATAAATATAAATATAAATATAAATATAAATATAAATATAAATATAAATATAAATATAAATATAAATATAAATATAAATATAAATATAAATATAAATATAAATATAAATATAAATATAAATATAAATATAAATATAAATATAAATATAAATATAAATATAAATATAAATATAAATATAAATATAAATATAAATATAAATATAAATATAAATATAAATATAAATATAAATATAAATATAAATATAAATATAAATATAAATATAAATATAAATATAAATATAAATATAAATATAAATATAAATATAAATATAAATATAAATATAAATATAAATATAAATATAAATATAAATATAAATATAAATATAAATATAAATATAAATATAAATATAAATATAAATATAAATATAAATATAAATATAAATATAAATATAAATATAAATATAAATATAAATATAAATATAAATATAAATATAAATATAAATATAAATATAAATATAAATATAAATATAAATATAAATATAAATATAAATATAAATATAAATATAAATATAAATATAAATATAAATATAAATATAAATATAAATATAAATATAAATATAAATATAAATATAAATATAAATATAAATATAAATATAAATATAAATATAAATATAAATATAAATATAAATATAAATATAAATATAAATATAAATATAAATATAAATATAAATATAAATATAAATATAAATATAAATATAAATATAAATATAAATATAAATATAAATATAAATATAAATATAAATATAAATATAAATATAAATATAAATATAAATATAAATATAAATATAAATATAAATATAAATATAAATATAAATATAAATATAAATATAAATATAAATATAAATATAAATATAAATATAAATATAAATATAAATATAAATATAAATATAAATATAAATATAAATATAAATATAAATATAAATATAAATATAAATATAAATATAAATATAAATATAAATATAAATATAAATATAAATATAAATATAAATATAAATATAAATATAAATATAAATATAAATATAAATATAAATATAAATATAAATATAAATATAAATATAAATATAAATATAAATATAAATATAAATATAAATATAAATATAAATATAAATATAAATATAAATATAAATATAAATATAAATATAAATATAAATATAAATATAAATATAAATATAAATATAAATATAAATATAAATATAAATATAAATATAAATATAAATATAAATATAAATATAAATATAAATATAAATATAAATATAAATATAAATATAAATATAAATATAAATATAAATATAAATATAAATATAAATATAAATATAAATATAAATATAAATATAAATATAAATATAAATATAAATATAAATATAAATATAAATATAAATATAAATATAAATATAAATATAAATATAAATATAAATATAAATATAAATATAAATATAAATATAAATATAAATATAAATATAAATATAAATATAAATATAAATATAAATATAAATATAAATATAAATATAAATATAAATATAAATATAAATATAAATATAAATATAAATATAAATATAAATATAAATATAAATATAAATATAAATATAAATATAAATATAAATATAAATATAAATATAAATATAAATATAAATATAAATATAAATATAAATATAAATATAAATATAAATATAAATATAAATATAAATATAAATATAAATATAAATATAAATATAAATATAAATATAAATATAAATATAAATATAAATATAAATATAAATATAAATATAAATATAAATATAAATATAAATATAAATATAAATATAAATATAAATATAAATATAAAAATAACTTTATGGAATAATAAATTTCAGAAAGCCAATTTAGAAAAGTATGAATCAATCCCAACAGAATGTTATAAAACTATTAAAATAATTGGTATTGACCATCTGACAACATTACAGGAGAGAATTATTCATTATTTCCCAAAATATATCTAATAAAGAAATTTGATTGGGTTCGTAATCCATTTCTCATAACGGATACTTCCGTATTTGACTTAACTTTGAATAAAGAGGTAGAACCCATTTTGCTTTCCAATAATCGAGATTTAAATTTAAAACATTCAGAAGAATCAATTTATTCATTTTGGATTAACATTAGATGCGATTACCCAATGATAGCCAAAAAATCGTTAAACATGTTATCACAATTTTCCAAATCGTATTTGTGTGATTTCGTATTTTCAGCATTAGCCAACATTAGAACTAAATAAGACCAAGATTGTTAAATAAAGAAGACGGTTTGGTGGGAAGGTAGCATAGAACCAGGAGACGGACATAGAATAGTTTTTATCCCGTTCGACCGCGTTTCCGTGTGACGTGACATAAAACGTCTTTAGTTTATAAGTATAAATATCGAGTCTTTCCCGACAAAGCCGTAATGCAAGAAGGATACGACACATTGCAAATGAAAGGACTGAAAAGAACAAGTAATTGCTCTGAAGAGCGCCGCGTTACTATGGCTCGACTTCATGCTTATCGCTTATCAATCACAAGTGTAAAGTGAGGCAGTCTGTGAAACGGCTCGGTTGGCAAGCGAAATCGTCGAGCGAACAACAGAGATCAACAAGTAGATAATTTTCGACGCACAAGAAGAGATCAAGTGCTGACTTGAATCGAGCAGCGTTTCGATACAATTGCAGAACTGATTAAATAAAGTAAATTTTTGATGTTTTATGTTTCTTTTTAAAGGCTTTTATGATTTAAAGTTATTCCATAAAAGATTAAAAAAAAAAATTTTTTTTTGTGTTATTCAATTATATCCGTGCGACGATATTTTCTGAACTGTCGGGGTCAACTTTTTCTATGGATATAGTTCTGCTAAAACTGATGCAGTTTTCGAAGCATATACTCCATATTTTTCAGAATCAACTTTTTTCTTGCAGTTTAAAACATTCAAGATCGTTCCCAATCTCTTAATGATTTGATTGTTTATTCCAGTGATTCGAGTTACAGCCGCATCATTTTCAAAAAATCTTCTCAAAGTGTTTCCATCGTTTGTTTTTCCATATCCATACTTGGGGAAGTCTACTTGTTTGAAAAACGCATCCTGTATTCGATTCTTTCTGATCCTTTCCTTATCTTTGTTTGATGTATTTTCATCGAAATGTTCCCCTCTTGTGGAAGCGTATACACTAATTTGAACAAGAACTCCATACACCTCATTCTTGCGTGCAATTGTGAGATTCTATATTCATAGCTCTCTTCGTTTGTATAATCGTTTAAATTGTCGAAGTTCTTTTGCGTCTTTTTACAATGATGAGGTTGTTTTTCCAATTCGCTAACGACTTTTCCGTCAACCATGGTTAGGTGGAACTCGTAACTACATTCAGTTGATAAATATTGAAAAAAAAACGGTTAGTTGGTAAATATCGATTTGCCTGGACAAACACTAAGCAAACAGTAAAGTTTTTTATTCTTTTCTTAATAAATAGATCTATCAATAAAATTAAAAAGAATAACGATACGGTACCTAGTTTTCGAGATACTGTATCTGAAAGCGGGGCAAATTACCTAAAAATGGCCTAGTTTCTTTAACACTGAAAATCAGTCAACTTTGAAGGGCTATATCTTCTGAACCAAAACTCTGATTGTAATAAGAGTAGCATATTTGAAATCGTCGGACAATTTCCCGTAAAACAGATTTATTCAATATTTTTAAGGGGCACATGCAATTTTAAATTTTTTTCAACCTCACGCGTTCCACAGGCGCCACTGTGCAACGGTTGGTTACAAAAGTTTAAATCTTGCAATGGAATCAGATGCTTAACTATCATGCTATAATTCTGCTGTACAGCCGTTAGAAACAAAATTTTTGATTGGATGATCGGGGAATGAGGTTGCCCCATGGCAGACAGACTGACAGTGAGTATGAGTTAAAAGAAAGAGTTTAATAAAGAGTGGTTTAAAAAGTTTTTATTAGAAATGTATAGGAATTTCTGATAATTGTTAACAAGCCACTAAAAGCACTTTTAGTGTTGGATAATGCACCATCACACCCAAAGGAAAAGGAAATCAATAATGACTATAACTTTCGAGTTTTGTTTTTGCTTCCAAATTGTACGGCAATCCTTCAATCAATGGATCAAAACTTAATTCAGAATATTAAAGTGTGATATAGGAAAAATCTTTTAAATAACATTCTTCAAGAAGACGATGCAAATATCACGAATGTTCTAAAAGCATTCAATTTGCGCAATGTAGTTTTGTTCATAACCCTTGTTGGCAAGATATTACCAAAAATAATGTAGCTAAAAGCTTGTCAAATTGCTGCTAGAACCCACCACTGAAAGCGAATGGTAAAATGAAGACCTCTTACCTCTCATACAGTTAAGACAGACAGACCGTTAACCTTTCTTCCAATTTGTGCACTTCTTAAACTAATGGTTGATCACGTGGCGAAAATGAATATAATTTCGGTTTTTCTGATGAAGGTATAGTTCAATCAGTTATGTCACACCAATATGTTGAATATAATATGGACTCTAATAGTTCTCTGGAAGAGATTCGTGAAATTGGAGACAAAGTGTTCAATAAAGAAGCAACTGAACTTTTGTCAAGAGCTATTTTATGGACCGGATAAACAGATACGACCGAGAAGGAAATGCTATGTTTAAAAGAATTTAAAAAAAACTGCACAAACAAAAATAAGCGCATAGTTTAAACAATAAAATTGAGTTTGTTCATTTATTTTTTTTAAATTTTTTTAAAAGTTGTTTAGAAGTGAAGCCCGACCAGCTACTCGCCGCTTTAAAATGCGAAGTAAGTTCTCAATAGTGTTCAAATCAGGTGAGTGGGCCGGCCAATCAAGTGTTTGAACCCCATTTTCAGCGAGCCATTCTTTTACCAGCTTCGAAGTATGTACGTGGCATCATGACATTAGCAAGAATGTCTCTATATTTAAATCTGTTCATTAATCCGTCGATTTCTTAGTGAGCAGTGGTTTTTTGCTAGCCTGAAGGTTCAGAAATCTGATTCTAATGTTCGGCAACGAACAATACTTGAATTTGTATTTAAAATAGTTTTTGATGATTCAAACGCATATTTTTGCACAATTTCTACAATTTGTGTCTGTCGTTTCATCTGTATTCCCTGGTGCTCCTCCCTAATGCAATGTTTATACAGATTTTGTTGTGTTATATTTTTTTATAAGCCGAGGTATTATAGATTAATTAATATAATGCTTTTTAGTTAGTTCTATTTAATTTAAATATGATCTATTTCACAATGCAACTAGCTGTCAGTCCACTTCAATTAAATTAAATTAAAAGAGAATGCAAAAATAAGCCGTTAAACTTGAAAGTAGAGACGATGCAATTTGTTATTGCTTAAAGTTGTGTTTGTTATGTCCAACTGAAATAGTGCCATTTTGAGTTTTTTTTTTTTTTTTTTTTAAATATAACGGTTCTTTTAGTCTACAATTTTAGTTTTGTATTTTTATTTGTAATGTTATTAAGAGTAAGAAATGATAAAGAAGATTTTGGAAAAACAACAATAACATGCTATAAAGGTCAATAGTGATTTTGGTTGCTTTTATTCTGACTAACACTGTATATGATGGCCTCGGTTCGACTACCCACATTAACCACCAATGAACTTGCAGAAAATTTCAAGACACTAGCTATCTTAGCAATTTTTCTTGTATGGGAGGTGCCGCGCCCACTTACCCAATCCTGTCCATTTTTAGAACGACTACTCATATTAACAACCGATTGACGTTCAGATAGTTTCAATATTCTGGCCATCATAATACTCCAGATATATGATGATATGCATTTATCATGTCTGGGAGGTGCTACGACCACTTGTTTGTTACCACCCATTTTTATTCGGACTTCTCACATTACTAACTTATGTACTCCTGAAAATTTTCAGGACCCTATCACAGAGTTTCAAATATATGATGTTAAAATTTTTTTATATATGGGAGGTGCCACGCCCACTTCATATATTTAAAAAAAATAGCCTGTTTTATTTCCCGATACAAACTTTCACACTGTGAAAATTTCGAGAAATCGGTCCTATGGTTTAGCCAATTATTAACGTCAAACCAATTAACCCACAAATTCACAAACAAACAAATTTTCATTTATACATATATATAGATTTTGATGAATTTTAGTATAAAAGATTCTATCATAGGATGAACGCTGTTAAAATTGGTGAAAATTGGTTAATGTTCAAACCTAGTCCACAATACCAGGGGGCGAAGTAAAATCACTGGAACCAACCCACATCCTCGAATTTCTGAGGGCTTCAGGATTGGGTGCGATTTTATAGGAACAACTATTAGCAGAGGGCAGTACAATAGATCATTTGGTCGCAGTACTTTCGTCACCTCTTTTATACAATACAATACAACCTAGTCCACATACAAATGACCCCTATGAGATCGATTTAAATTGCCATAACATTCCAATTATCATACAGAATGCCGTAAATTAGGTTTGTGTATGTTTATTACATTCATTTATCAGTAGTCCAAAAATAAACCCTATAAGACAATTCTTAGTCATAGTTCCCGATCTTCACCTAAATATTAAAAAAAAAATATTTGTTTGTATATTTTTTTGCAAAAAATAAGTGACCTTACCAAATATGCTCAGGATCGGTTCATTTTTTGAACTAGTCCCTAGTATAAATGTGGCATCCTATGCAATGTTTTTCATATCCGAAGGCAAAAAAGTTAATAACAAGGCTATTCAAAATTGATTTATGCTTATTTTCTATATCTAATTAGTTGGAAATAGGAGATACTTGTTTAAGTAAACTTCATCGAAATAAAAATAAACATAGCCAAGTTTTTCTATAGTCCGGACGATCCAATAATTCGGACAAAGGTCCGAATTATATCTGTCCGGATTAAGGAAATAATACTGCATATCCTTAGTTTTTAGAATTTTAGTAATCACTTCAGGGTTTTACTTTCATAACCCGTGAGAACACATTCATTACTTTTTATAAAAATCTATGTCATGGCACGAAATCCTTAGGGCCACTTGATGTCATATTACTTATGTAAGGATTTAAAAAGTGGGGTTGTAAGTTTGTTACAAAATTGTATACATTGGAGTACACAGGTTTCAATATAACCGTAGCGGAAGCTAAATAAAATTTAAATATTTGTGGATTAACACCAAAGTCCAGAATACAAATGCTAAAAGGAGAGATATTTTTCCAGTTTTTTTATACCGTATACCAGTCTATCGTCTGGGTGTAATAAGTTGATACTGATGTTTGAAATTTCCAAAAATTCTCCAAACTACTTTTATTATAACGATCGAATCGGAATGGCTGTGTGGGTTCAGCGATGTCAAACGACAGGTCGTTAATATACAGTGTGGTACCTCTAGCGTTTGAATTTTGAACTACTGGATATTTTGAGTACGGCAAAATGAATATCAGCTGCGTTATGACAAGAACTTAGCATAATATATGGTTTACGAAATGATTCGACTTACGCTAGAACAACGTTGGAAAATATTAAAAACTTATTATCAGGATGAAGATGAGCATTTTTACCGAAAAATCAGCTTGTCTGGCGAAGCTCATTTTCATCTCGGTGGTTACACCAACAAGCAAAAATATCACATCTGGGCACATAAAATCTACACATTACTGCTAACGCCGGTATAATATGACCATTTTTCTTCAAAGATGCGGAAGGCAATGGGGTTACAATGAACAGTAGGTGCTACCGTGCAATGATAACTAATTATTTGCACACTGTTTTTGAAGATATGGATCTGGACAACATTTGGTTGTAGCAGGATGTCGCGGTGTGATGGCGATGTGCGTTGGCCACCGCGCAGCTGCGATTTAACCTCGTTACGCTAATAGTCAGCGTCTATTGAGACACTGAAAAAAATATTTAGTACAGTCATCGGTAAAATATAGCTCTATACTGTCGAATATTGTACTGAAACATTCGGTTGATCGTTTGGGCTACTGCAAGGACAGCCGAGGAAGTCATTTGAATACAATAGTATTCCATAATTCATCGCAAGGATTGTGCTTTCGAAAAAAAACTTTAATGAAAAAAGCTCATGACTTGTTTTCTTTATAGCACTTCGGTGCATAAGCTTTTGTTGGCTGTACAACGATCGGTGTTGAAATTGGTGAAAATCGGTGCTTGTTCAAATCTAATCCCCATACAAATGACAGCTATGGGCTCGACTTAAATTGCACTAAGATACGGATCATAATCAAATTCGGTTTATTTGTATTTAATACACCTATTAGTCAGCAGTCCAGAAATATTCTTTGTAGCACCACTTTTTGTCATATTCCCATTTTTAGTTCCAAATCAGTTATATCTATCGAAAAGCAAAAATATTGCATACATTTTTTTCAAATTTGGTTTATTTCTGTTTTTATGGAAGAAATGTTACTTTACCAAATATGGTAGTGAACGGTCCATTTTTCGACCAAGACAACATATAAAAATAGTATCTGATATGAACTTTTACATATCTGCAATCCACAAATTCGTAAAAATGTTATATAAATTAGGCCTATGCTTATTTTCTATATCCAATTGTGACCTAATGGAAGTTGGACTGAGACTCTATCACGAAGCCCCTGGTATAGGGTACCGGTACTTGTTTTAATTGTTATAAATTCCAATTTTAGACACCTATATTTTGGTATGTTTATTTCTCATTAGAAAATTGTCCGTAGATATTGACTTTACTTTGTTTATATCCATTAGAAGATTAAATCCTTAATTGTGTCCAGTTTTACTTTATACATTTTTTTCCCAAGCTCACCACACTGTGCACTGGCTGCTGTGTGCCACACACACACACATATAAACACATACACATGCAGCCACACATTTACTTCGCATCATATATCTTTTGTTTAATTTTGAGAGTTGTTTGTTTCTCAGTGAGACGTTGCTCGCTTTCGTTGTTGAACGTTGTGTTCAGACACGCGCGTACGCATGCATGCATATTTTTGTTACACAGCAGAAAGTTAGGAAGGCTTGTCTGCGATTCCTTATTTTTTGTCGTGATTGTGCCATTTCTTCACTATGTTTAGTCATTCGCAAATTAACGCGCAAAGACTTGGGTAGTCAGGTTAGTTAAGCCAGTCGTTTAGTATTACGCTTAGTTTTAACAACACAAACAAGTTCGTCCAATATAACTAACAACCGTTATTACGAACATCTGAAAACCTAAACCGCGCTCTGCAAACAAGCAATTCCTCTATAATTGTTGATTTAAATATTGTGCTTGTGCTACGATATAACGCTAGTACCAAATTTAACGATTAGCCAGTGTCCATGTGCTATGATGACAAGATTACAAATGATGCTCGAGGTGAAAAAAATTAAAAGTCAGTCAGTCTACTTTTTCACTAAAGCACTAAAATGAAAAAGAGGAAACTTCTATTCAGCTATTAAAGAATAGCGAGCGATTGATCGCCTTAACCAAAAAAGAGAACAAACTTGACGATTGTTAAAAATATAATAATAATAACAATAATAACCATAATAATTTACAAATTATTTATAAAAAAAAAATTTCGTTAATTACGTTTTTTTGTCTGTGTATAATTAAAAAAAAAAACATTACATATATTCATCAATAAATTATCCAGCAAGCAACTTGGTAACTTTTTTCACTTTTGGACTGATTAAGGTAAAATTTCCTTATTTCTATAATAGTGGAAGAAAACCTTCACAAAATAATATTTAAATATGAAAAATATACCTTTACTTACCTCCCAGAAGGCAAAGCTAAGACTATTCTACAAAATTTTTGATGTTATGGATATAGAATTTTCATTATTATCATTATTTTTGAAGAAATCGCAAAATTGAGGTTTGCCATATATTAAGATAACTTTTTATAATAGTTTCTTTATATAAATCCCATTACAGTTAAGAGATTATAATGTTTCATTATTAAAGTATTTCATTATTGAATGTAATTTATGGTTACTTCCATTAACTGATGATTCGGTGCATAAACTGATGATTATAAACTAAAACGCAAATCGTCAAGTCGAAACTGTACTGTAATTTGTTTGTGGACGATCTTCTATTACTGTCATTGCAGCAAAGAGCATAAAAGTAAGACAGGTGCAACTAGTTTTTGTAAACATTGTTTAAAGGTTTTTTTTGTACTTTTTTATTTGTGCGCATTATTAAGCTTGTTTAGAAATGACCCAACACTGATGCAAAAATTTCAAGTATTTTTATACATCCTTATAATATGTATTTTGGTGTTTTCCTTATGAAAATCTAGTCAATTGTAATGTTTATTAACCCATCAGCCTAACATGGACCATCTTAAGTTCATGTACTTCCGCATTATATCAGATCAGAGCTTCTCAAATGGGGGCATCACAAGGTGTCGCAAAGAGTTAGTCCTAGCACAAACATAATTATAACTATTACTAAGTTTAAAAGCAAATACCAAAAAATTTTTAATATTTTATATACATACCTATATCGTATAATGATAATCCCAACATAATTGCTTTTTCACTATATAGTACAATGCCCCAAAATTACTCTACACTGAAGCTTTTTAACAGCACTGAATTGTTTGCTGCATTAACTTTAATTTGACATAAAAAATATTTATCAGGTTAAAAAGGCCATATCGCACCTGTCCCTCTAAAGTGAGTCAACTCAAAATTTGCAAATTTTCAGTAGAGGCAAAAAACGTTTTTTTTAAATATTTATTATAAAATTTAAAAACAGTTGTTTCGTTGTAAAGAATTGCGAATAATAAGTATACAACAGTAGCTGTCTTTGCGATTTTTCAGTGATCATCAAAAATAACAATTTTTTTGGGTGCAACTCAAAATATGTCTTTTTGGTGGATTCTAAAGAAGCTACTCTTAAAACATAAAGGGGGTTACAATTGTATTTTTTTTCCGAAAGACTAGAAATATCGATGGAATATTTTTACAGTGGATAGATATGACCTCTGTGTATCGTTTTCTTGCAAAAAGTGAAAATTTAAATATTTTGAGTTGATTCACTTTAGAGGTACAGGTGCGATATTATAAATGTAATCAGTTTCTGTTTATTCAATTTTTAACCCTTTAATGCGTTTGTTCTCTTCTAACTCTTTATATACTCTATACTGGTCAGTGATTAGGATTTAGTGAGTTTGTGCTGATGCTTGTAACAACCAAAAACACTTGACAGCGACCAATCTCTTTTGTGCCGATAAACTCTAAATTGTTTTAGTCGATTTAGCGATATCCGTCCATTTATCAGTCTGTTTGTCCATGAAAACCTTGTAATCAATCGAAAGGTCGCTAATTTGGATGATATGTGCTATGAAGGATTTAATTATCCCCTTAGGCGCCATACAAATGTCCCTTATGACTGTATCTAATATGACCATCAAATCATCATTACTAAATATTACCGCGAAATTTGTTTATATGAAGGGTGTAGAAACTGGTGAAAATCGATGCATGTTCAGACCAAGTCCCCATTCAAAAGATTCCTTTGAGATCGACTTAAATTACCCTAAGATACAAACTATCTTATAAATTTCGATCAAATTTCGTTTATGAATAAAAATTATTAGCCAAAAATATTCAGTGAACAAAAAAAAAGGAGTACACGTACTAAATTCAAGTGAAACAAGAGTGTTAAATTCGGCTGTGCCGAATCTTTGACACCCTCCACCTCGGTTTGAGTATTGATAATAAATGTAAACAAAATATTGGAAAAAGTAAACAATTTGTTAAACTTAATACCAAATTATTTCAGAAAATTCTTTGGGTTGGTTTTCGTCTTTTCTATTATTTCGGATTTATTTCGGTGTTTGCTTTTTGGTCATCGTGGTTGCTGATCGGCATGCATTTAGGTTATATACCTATATGCATGCTTTTCCGGTTATATGACATAACTTCTCGTTTAATTTAGTTCTTGCTAATTAAATAGCTCGCCCTAACCTCCATTGCAAAGGTAATGGTTGTGTAGGGTGGCTATATGCATTTAATCGTGCTAACGCTAATTGGAGATGGCTGTATAGTTTCTTTTAACTGGCCAAATATTTCTTCATTGCGGCCATATAGGTCGGATGAAGTAACAAAATAATAACCAAAAAAAAGCTCTCTCAACGTTTTTATTAAAATATTGCCATATTTGGAAAACATAGAGAATAAATTTTTGATAATAATAAATAATCAAATTAGGGATGCCAAACGCAAAAAACCAAATGTCCCAAAAATTTTAAATAAAATAATTTGTTATCTTTATTTTCTGGAAAACTTCAAATATTCATCCAAAAAAAATGTGAAAATTTATATATAAAAAATAATATTCTCATCAAATTGCATTTATTTATGTAACAATTTTTGTGTTCGCAATTCTTAAATATCATTTGAGGTTTTCTAAAATTCATTGAATTTAAATCAATGTTTTCTGTAGTCCGATTCTGTAAATTTCAACGATCCGACAATCGCAAAATATACAGACAGCTATTGTTGTTTGCACTAAGGATTAAGTGATTCACTAAGTACATAGATCTTAACGACAGTCGACAAATCTATTTTTCTATTTATTTAAATTGTAAACGAGTGGTATCTCTGTCAAAATAAGCGAAAAACACAAAGAAGAATAGAAATAAACAAATTACTTCGTGTTTGACAAGATGATTTTATGTTTATGTTTAATATCTTTATTTTTTTTACTAATATTTCTGTTTATTTATTTGAAAATGAAATAATGAATTGAATATGCTATTTAATTTTTTTTATTTATATAAAAAAGTTTTTTAATAGAAGCAAAATATTTTCACTATTTTATGATTTTTATTTATGTATGACGACATTTCAACCTAAAAGTTTTTATCGATTGAATAAACAACACAAAAATGGTTGTCGTTTAGATAACAACAACAGCTAAATTAACCAATAGCGAATATCGCTTAAAAATTTTACTGATAATTTTGCTATTTTCTTTTTTTAACGATCCGACTATCGTTAAAAGAAGTTTTTGAATCGCGATACTGAACGCTATTAATTTCTCCTGAATGTCAATATTTTTTTTAAATGTGAAAATTTTTTAAATGTAAACATAGGTATTTGGTGTTTTTTTTTTTGGAATTTCAATTTGTGTTTAACGAATAAAATTTATATATTAAAGATGCAATTGATGTCTTCTAAATTTAAAATTATAATTTCCGACGTTTTGATATGATTTTCTGAAATTCAATTAATTGTAATTTATAATTGGAAATTTTTAATTCCAGTTTTTAGAATTGATATTTTCTTAAATTTGAATGGAAAATTTAAAAAGTGCAATTTTGTATTTATGTGAATAATAATGCTTTAGTAATTATAAACAATTTTTAAAAATTAGATGTATTCGCAATCAGATATTTTGTAGGTAAAGCAGAATAATAATTCTATATAACTATGTAGAACTGTTTTGAAAGCTAAAAACTCATTGATAACTCGGTAACCCTATTTTGTAAAGACAACAAAAAGTTAATATGCCAAACTTATGTTCATATTTGTAAAAGAATAATGAAAAAAACGTATGAAATAAAAGACCAGCCCGTGTATACTCTTAACATTGTTCTGTATGATATCTAGTTGAAAATATTGACATTCATGTTAAAATATAAATAACTATTGCAAAGCTAATTAGAACAAAAATTGTGGCGTCATCTACTGCGGCATAGTCACGCTGAGCAAAATGAAGTGACACTCTGTTAATGCAAAAGAAATGTATTTTCCCCACAACAAAATATTGCAGAATTTTATGTTAATAAAATAATATACCGATTTATTTCTAACATGCAGTTGTTATGGATATACATATATAGAATATATGTATATTATTTGTATTATTTAATATGTTTATGTAAATATTACACACAAAAAATACAACATCAAACGTTATTTTTGTGTTTTTCTCTTTAAATAAATTTATACATAAATTTTTTTTGTTAAATTTACATTGTTTTTTTTTTTTATTAATAACTAGGTATTTTAGCATTATTTGCTTTAGATGTTGGTGAATTTCTACTCCCTTTATATTAGCTCGTAGTGTCTGCTTGTCGAAAAAATTTTGGATCGATTTTAACCCCTTTCCCGTGACCCATTCGATCTGAAATTTTGCAGGCATGCTCGTGGTAATGACAGAAATGATCTATTAAATTTTTTTAGTGATGCCAAAACAATGGAAACTTTTAAATTTTTCTACCAGAGTTAATAAAAAAATGTACAAAGGGTTAGTTTTTATTATATTATTACCCCAACGACCACAAAAACAACAAGTCCAGCTATGACAGCAACACAACATTTAGAATAAAACAAGAACAATATAGAAACATCATATCTTTCATTTTTTTTTTTACTTTTTCAGAGATTTCCCTGGACCTGTTCCACCGATTTCAATGATTTTTGAAATAGAAATCTTCCCATGAATTTGGTGAATCATTCTCGTTAAAAATGATCACTGTAACTGCACCATTGAAGGCGTGATCGTGACAAGAACAACATAGAAAATTATATTTTTTCAAGACTTTTTTTAGTTCTTCATTCAAATCTCGGGCCCTAATCGACCGATTTGGACGATTTTAAATAGCAAACTTTTCAGGATGTTATTGAATCATTTTTTATGCCAACGAGTACCCTAGCTGCCCGATTGATGCCGTCATCGTGATTTCCACAGACGGACAGACGGACATCGCTATATCAACTCCGGTTGTTATAAGGATCACAAATATATATATATTATGGGGTCCAAATTTTTTTTCTAATTATTACAAACGGAATGACAAACTTATATATACCCTCTGCACACTGGAGTGGAGGGTATAATAATATTCTCATCAAATTGCGTTTATTTATGTAACAATTTTTGTGTTCGCAATTCTTAAATATCATTTGAGGTTTACTAAAATTCATTGAATTTAAATCAATGTTTTCTGTAGTCCGATTCTGTAAATTTCAACGATCCGACAATCGCAAAATATACAGACAGCTATTGTTGTTTGCACTAAGGATTAAGTGATTCACTAACTACATACATCTTAACGACAGTCGACAAATCTATTTTTCTATTTATTTAAATTGTAAACGAGTGGTATCTCTGTCAAAATAAGCGAAAAACACAAAGAAGAATAGAAATAAACAAATTACTTCGTGTTTGACAAGATGATTTTATGTTTATGTTTAATATCTTTATTTTTTTTTACTAATATTTCTGTTTATTTATTTGAAAATGAAATAATGAATTGAATATGCTATTTAATTTTTTTTATTTATATAAAAAAGTTTTTTAATAGAAGCAAAATATTTTCACTATTTTATGATTTTTATTTATGTATGACGACATTTCAACCTAAAAGTTTTTATCGATTGAATAAACAACACAAAAATGGTTGTCGTTTAGATAACAACAGCTAAATTAACCAATAGCGAATATCGCTTAAAAATTTTACTGATAATTTTGCTATTTTCTTTTTTTAACGATCCGACTATCGTTAAAAGAAGTTTTTGAATCGCGATACTGAACGCTATTAATTTCTCCTGAATGTCAATATTTTTTTTAAATGTGAAAATTTTTTAAATGTAAACATAGGTATTTGGTGTTTTTTTTTTGGAATTTCAATTTGTGTTTAACGAATAAAATTTATATATTAAAGATGCAATTAATGTCTTCTAAATTTAAAATTATAATTTCCGACGTTTTGATATGATTTTCTGAAATTCAATTAATTGTAATTTATAATTGGAAATTTTTAATTCCAGTTTTTAGAATTGATATTTTCTTAAATTTGAATGGAAAATTTAAAAAGTGCAATTTTGTATTTATGTGAATAATAATGCTTTAGTAATTATAAACAATTTTTAAAAATTAGATGTAATCGCAATCAGATATTTTGTAGGTAAAGCAGAATAATAATTCTATATAACTATGTAGAACTGTTTTGAAAGCTAAAAACTCATTGATAACTCGGTAACCCTATTTTGTAAAGACAACAAAAAGTTAATATGCCAAACTTATGTTCATATTTGTAAAAGAATAATGAAAAAAACGCATGAAATAAAAGGCCAGCCCGTGTATACTCTTAACATTGTTCTGTATGATATCTAGTTGAAAATATTGACATTCATGTTAAAATATAAATAACTATTGCAAAGCTAATTAGAACAAAAATTGTGGCGCCATCTACTGCGGCATAGTCACGCTGAGCAAAATGAAGTGACACTCTGTTAATGCAAAAGAAATGTATTTTCCCCACAACAAAATATTGCAGAATTTTATGTTAATAAAATAATATACCGATTTATTTCTAACATGCAGTTGTTATGGATATACATATATAGAATATATGTATATTATTTGTATTATTTAATATGTTTGTGTAAATATTACACACAAAAAATACAACATCAAACGTTATTTTTGTGTTTTTCTCTTTAAATAAATTTATACATAAATTTTTTTTGTTAAATTTACATTGTTTTTTTTTTATTAACAACTAGGTATTTTAGCATTATTTGCTTTAGATGTTGGTGAATTTCTACTCCTTTATATTAACTCGTAGTGTCTGCTTGTCGAAAAAATTTTGGATCGATTTTAACCCCTTTCCCGTGACCCATTCGATCTGAAATTTTGCAGGCAGGCTCGTGGTAATGACAGAAATGATCTAATAATTTTTTTAGTGATGCCAAAACAATGGAAACTTTTAAATTTTTCTACCAGAGTTAATAAAAAAAATGTACAAAGGGTTAGTTTTTATTATATTATTACCCCAACGACCATAAAAACAACAAGTCCAGCTATGACAGCAACACAACATTTAGAATAAAACAAGAACAATATAGAAACATCATATTTTTCATTTTTTTTTTTTACTTTTTCAGAGATTTCCCTGGACCTGTTCCACCGATTTCAATGATTTTTGAAATAGAAATCTTCCCATGAATTTGGTGAATCATTCTCGTTAAAAATGATCACTGTAGCTGCACCATTGAAGGCGTGATCGTGACAAGAACAACATAGAAAATTATATTTTTTCAAGACTTTTTTTAGTTCTTCATTCAAATCTCGGGCCCTAATCGACCGATTTGGACGATTTTAAACAGCAAACTTTTCAGGATGTTATTGAATCATTTTTTATGCCAACGGGTACCCTAGCTGCCCGATTGATGCCGTCATCGTGATTTCCACAGACGGACAGACGGACAGACGGACATCGCTATATCAACTCCGGTTGTTATAAGGATCACAAATATATATATTTTATGGGGTCCAAAATTTTTTTTCTAATTATTACAAACGGAATGACAAACTTATATATACCCTCTGCACACTGGAGTGGAGGGTATAACAAGCTACAGTTAAAGCAAGTAAGAATGTTAAATCCTGTTCTTCTATGTTTACTTTAACCTCCGGACTTATTTCACTATTTAAAACATATGTAAACAAAATAGTAGAAAAATTAAAAAACAAAAGAAAATTTGTTAAATTTATCCACTAAACTATAACATCAAACAAATTCAAGATTTTATATTTCAACAGGTTTCCCCACATTTTACGCCCTATTTTGATTTCAACAAATAGAAGGACATAGTCATATCTACTCGAGTTATCATAAGACAATTTTTGTTTTTAATGGAAATTTTACGTATTTTCTCAAAATTCATATGGCAGCGCTGCTTGCTTTCATTGTGATAATAATGATACCCGAAATTCCCTTCTTTAAAGACATATGTATTTATTATTAAAGTTTTAGTTTTAATTAAATATATATAAAGATGAATTGAAAAAAAAGATTTAATAACAAAAAGTAATCTTGGCGAAAAATGTTAAACATTTATCTTCTTGAATTAATACAAAAACTTTGAAATTGTGGACTTCTATCCAGAATTCATCAGTTCTTTCGGTATTTCTTCATTTATGTAGGAATCCTTGATTTTACTAATGATATTTGCATCATTTGTAAGAGCTTAAATGAAATTTATTATATCCTTGTTATTAGCATTATTAAAAATATATTCAACATTGAAATATATATATAATATCTAAATAACTTAAAATTTTAAGTTATTTATTACGAACAGGGCTACCAGTCGTGTTGATTTTTGGTCATATTGACGTTTTTTTAGTAAAAATATCACAAAATGACGACTGATGATTTTTTATGAAGAAACATTAATACGTTAATGTGTTTTAGGCATCTCAAATTGTTCTAGTATATATATAAAGAAAAATATTTTCTTTGGAAAATTTTTGATATTTTGCTAGATATTATATTTTCTGGAAAAAAAAGAAATTCAATAAAATTTTCAAATAATGGGAAAGTTTCTATGAATTTATGAGACTATGTAAATATGAGTCTGCATAGTTCATCAACAAATCTTCAAATAGTTTTAAGTCAAATTATTCTTAACAAAGTACTTCTAGAAAATAAAACACTTGAAGGAATTTTATTTGCAATAAAATATTTTTCCATCGAATGTCACAATATTCAATTAAATAAAACCAATATAAAAAGAAAAATCACATTTACTATAACTATGTAGTTCTCACTCTTTATACTCAGGTCTTCCAAAGTTCTTAATACAATACCTTAAGTAATTTTTTTATTCTTTTGCTTATGCTTTATGTTAGTTCATAAAGCTAACTACAATGTAATGCAGAACTTCCCCAAAAATAGAAGCATGCATATTGTGTGCTTTCCCGAAATAGAAGCTTGCATATTTGTTGACATTTATTTAATGACTTTTTCACTTTTTTTGACATTTTGTATTTAATTTTCGTTTCTTTATTACAAAAATCAGTGTTCGTGCGTGCAGTTAGAAATATATTTAAAATGTTTTAAATTTTTATTATAAAAACTAAAATGAGTGGTACAAATAAAAAAAATTTAATGCTTTTTACATGTTAATATGATAAAGTCATTGTTAGAAGGATGCCTACCAAAAAAATTAACATTGGTCATTTCTATGAATATCTGTTAACAATTAATATGGAAGGAATCTATGGCAAGAAGAGCCTAAGGGACTTCAAAGTTTTCTTCAAGCTTTAACGGGTAACCTACTTATATATGTATTAAAAACATATTTATAATATAGGACATAATATAGGACAATTATATATTAGACAGATGACTGTCGATCGCTTGGCTCTAATGAGGTGGAAAAGGACATCAGAAATGCTCTAAGAGTTAAAAAGAAAAAAATAAAATTGTTAAATTCGGATATGCCGAACCTCTAATACCGTCCACCTGAGTTTTACGTTTTATAAATATCTACATATTTCACTATTTCTTTATAACAAACTAGCTGTACCCGGTCCGCTTTGCTGGGCCCTATTAAAGATTTTAAATTTTATAAAACTTTTATTATACAATGTTTTTTATTAGTGAAATTATGTCTATCATATACATGAAATTAATTGCAACCTTTTATTGCAATGCTCTCTGATAAACAATATTTTTTGTTTTGCCTTCATTTGCGATAAAAAAATAATGACGGTCTACCAACTCGTTAGCATCCAATCTATAATTGTCCATGTGTGAAACATGGTGTTTCAAGATTAAATTCGCAGACTTGCAACGATTGACCTTGAGATTTATTAATTGCCATAGCAAATGTTAGACGTACTGGAAATTGAATGCGTTTAAAGTTAAATGGCATATCTGATGGAATGATTGGATAAGTGAAATTAATACATTTTCATCTTTGTATTTTCCAATTAATATAGTTGCTTCAATTATATTGTTGAATAATTTGTTAACAGCCAGTCTAGTACCATTACAAAGCCGTGGTTGATTTAAATTTCGTAAAAGAAATATTGGCACACCAATTTTTAATTGTAGAATGTGAGGTAGAGTTCCAGGCAGATCAAATGAATTTAAAAATTCTGTTGGGTAATTCACAATTTCATCTGGATCCATAATGCAATCAATCGGTTTATATGTTTTGTTTGGCCATTAATTTCATTTAGAATATCAATATTAATGTCACGGACATCTTTGTTTTTGGCTGCCAAAATAGCGCGATCACTTAACCATTGATGATTCTTATAATTATGTATGATATTGGGGTACACACTTGCAATTAAATCTTCTTTGGATTCATTAGTAACACACAAATTTCCATGTAATGTTATTATAACTGTAGTATTGCCTATAGCAATTTTTGCATTTCCAACGTCCAATAATTGGTTAGAAAACAAATGTGCTGATTGGTCATTTTTGTAGTAAGTGATAGTTTTTGAACAAAATGCCACAAGTTAGATGATTTAAAACATGCGCTTAATTGATCTGCTGGCGTTGATCGTGTAATAAGTGGTAAATTTTGCCTAAAATAACATGCCAATAATATAAGAGCACCTCCAAATGGTTGGTCGTTGTTACGTAAATCTTGCAATGTTCGATGCAATGCCTCTAATGAATTTCTGTGTGCCATTATGCATTCATCCCATATAATCTTGCACAGTTGGAGTACCTTTGCCATTGCAGATGTTTTCGAAATATTGCATGTTGGTGTTTCTGTTAGTTGCATATTTAATGGTAATTTTAATGCAGAATGTGTCGCTCTGTCACCATCTAACAAAGTGGGCCATTGCCAATGCTATATTACCATTTCAACGTATTGCTGCTAAAATAAGTGAAATTAGATATGTTTTGGCAGTACCTCCGGAATCATCTAAGAAATAAATTCCAGCAGTTCCTGCATTAACAGATTGCATAATATTGTCGTAAACATGTTTTTGTTGTGGATTCATGTTTTGTATATTCTGTTGAAGAAAAGTATTTAATGCATTGATATAGTAATTTTTTTCACGTTGTATTTCACGATAAGATAAGTCTGTAATGGTTCTATTATGTGAACCAATGAATTTAAAACTTTATTTACCACCATTAAACAAATATCCTCAATGCAAATTAATGATTGGTTATACATATCAGGAGAAAATTGTAATTCAATAACTTCATTAGCATTACGTTCTTAATGTCTTTATATTTTTCCCACAATTCTAGTGGATGTGATGGAAATAAACAATTCTGAATTTCAATCCACTTCGGATTGCAAGTAAAAGTTGTAAATAAATCAGGAAGGCCATAATTTCGAATATATGTCATAGCGTCTTATGCATATTCATGCATGTGTCGTGGACTTCCGGTATAAGTAGCTGGTAGAATTGTTATGCGGCCAATATCATTTATATTGCCGTCATTATTAATTGCATCACGTAGATGAATATATTCCTCCGATCGTAATTGCCATTGGTTAAGCCGAATGAATAAAACCCATTCTGTTTCTATTTTCGCGTACATGTCCACTATATATTGGTGATACAATTGCCGACATTTCAAAATATGATTTTCTATATTCTTACGATTCATCAATCTGTACGCATAATAATTTGTTTGTTTCTGAACCTGTAATATTAAAATATATTTTTGTTGTAATAGTTTTCCTAATGTTTTCTAATAAAATAAATAAAAACCCCCATTTACCAGTTGCTGGATTAATCATTATCAACTGCAAATGATAGCTATCCTCTGCTTGCCAAAACAGTATTGGGTATTGAAGCGCGTCATAAGATCGATGAGTTTCAGAAACACGTTTCAAATGATCATTACGCCGATATAAAATAATTTCTCTGGCCTCGAACTGATCACCAACAATTACAATTGTTACTTCATTTATTGTTGGTGCATTGAAATGTCTTGAGTGCTCTCCTACTGGTGTTTTATCAGCTTTAATAATAATTTTGTGATTGTCAGAAGGCAATTCTTCTATTGCAGTCTTAAATAATTTTACTTACTCATTATGTTGATGGAATAAATTTTGTAATGACTGTACTATGTCATGGCGTACTCCCGAAGTAATTGCGCATCTGGTGTTTACTTCATCTTCAGAATTGCCAAGAAAATATATTCGAAGGAATGTATGTTGTAGATCAGGAATTGGTATTGTGGTATTGTGGAACCTGGACTTTAAATGTTGGTATGAAATTATCAGTAACTGTTCTGCCAGCACCGAATGACGTCATTTGGAAACAACTGTTGTATTTTCAAATATTTTTAAGAAAATGTTTTGATTGCGGCGTTGTCCCAGATACCATTGTTTGTAATGGTTCGGGTGGTTTATTTAGTTCTGGTAATTTCAATTTACCATTAACGCAACACAACCCTATGGCTTCTTTTTTGTATTTCAGCGCTTTACAGTGGGCACATACTTGATCCATGCTACCAATATCAATATTGTTATGTGAATTGTAATCAGCTGTTGGGTCGTAGTTATATGCCAGACGCATAAATCTAATTCGATTAGTGTTATGAATAGCTGTTCTTGCTTGCCTGGTTCTTAGAGGTTTTCTTAATTTCGTATCTCGCGTTGTTGTTCTATATAATTTTGTCGTAAACGTGATACTCGATACCTAGTTTGTTCAATTTCTGCTGCGCGTTCTTCTTGACTTTGTTGTAAACGCAATGTACGTATACGATTTGTTTGCGTGTATTGAGACCAATATTTCTACGGGTGGAGGCATTTTGATTAAATATGTAATTAATTTATTTGAAATACAAAATTTGAATAAATGCTGCCATGTGCGTGTATATTTTTTAACCAATCAATTAAGAAAGGGTATACACCCAAACGATCGTTAGTGCGTTCTGCTTTGACATCTTATTTTTTTAAGTTTAATAATATTGGTTTCAACGTATTTAATGGCTTTTCAAAACAAATATATGCAAAAACGCCTAATAAAACCAATAAAATTTTTTTTTAAAAAAATCGCGAAATTTATCGGACAAACGCGAAACTACACAGAAACACGACTCACGGCCCATAGAATATGTGTATAATTTTTTTTCAGAATCGGTGCAGTGGTTTTTGAGTTTAGCGGTTACGTACAAACACGTCCCTTTTATATATACGGAAAATATTTGAAAAAGTAAACATTTTGATAAACTTAATACTAAATTTTGTATTTTTACATTCAAATTTCTTTTGGGATTCGACTTTTGACTAAAGTAAAGAGTATTATAAGCTAACTATATTAGTAAGCTAACTACTATTTGATTTTAATTAAGTCAGCTTATAGCTCACTATAATATATAAAATATAATTAGTTTGTAGCTAACTATAAATTAGGTAACTTTAAGTAAGTTGAATGCCAGAACAATTGACTACCGCCTAGGGCAACGCAATGTTTAAATAGTCAGTTTGCTTCATTGAAAGTAATCGAAGTGTCAACCACCACTACTTGCGTAATAGTTAGATATAAGTGTACTAAAAGTTAGTTGAGTTGCCGGCAGGGATATTTTAAAAATACGTTTACTTCGATTTTGTGTAGGTGTTTGTTCGTTGTTGCTTTGAGTACAAAATATAAGAAAATATTATTATATAACAGTTATTAAATTCTGAAAAATTTTAAACCTTTTATATGTAAAACATTTTTGACGTTCGTTATTTCCTTAAATTTGATCGATTTTTCAAAAAAAAAGGAGTTTAGATCCACTGTTGCCATATTTGCTGATTTCTCAACATTTTAAAGATTTATATTGAAAATAGCAAAATGCAGATTTGACGATTTTTTTTCCCAAAAACGACGATTTCTGAGTTGGTAACATAATTGAAAAATTTTATTAATAGATTATAAGAATAAATCAAAATTAAGACATATTTCGGTTACTATACCAGAGGAATACTGGCGAACAATTTCGTCTACTTTTGGCATTTATATATATATATATATATATATATAGAGTACAAATATCAGTATATATAAATATATACACTTGCTGGGCCAACCTGCATTGCTGGCTCTAACAAAACATTTGGTTTTTTATATTACATCTAAATTTTAATACACAGTGTCGGACAAAAGTAAAGCACGACTTCCCACGAAAGTTTTTACAGATATCCAAGTACCATATTAAAATTTGATTTGGCGCGCCCCTTCCTCAAATATCAGACTTCACAGTATCACCCGTCTGGCTACTCTGAAGATTCCCTGAAAATATCATTAAAATTTGATTTGGCGCGCCCATCCGTCAAAGATTCCCCGAAAATTTCATTAAAATCGGTCCATAGGTTTTATATACATATATAGATGCCATTAGTGGTAAAATATTTAAATTAAATTCTGCCACGCCCCTCCGCCCAAAAAAAAAAACAGAGTTCACACTCTCACCCGCCTGGCTATTCTGAAGGTTCTCTGAACATTTTTTTTAAATCGGTCCATTAATTTTTTTGCTGATGTTTGTAACTACCAAAAATTTCTCAACATTTAAACCCTCTAATCACACTGTAGATCGCAAATATGAATACATTTTTATGAAATTTGGTATAAAAGCAGCCATAGCATGAACGCTATCAATTCACGCATATGAGATCGACTTAAATTTCCATAATATCCAAATTATTATCAGTAGTCCAAAAATAAACCCCATATGACAATTCCTAGTTACAGCCCCCATATGAAGCTGATTCCCGATCTGCACTTAAATCTATCAAAAATCAAAAGTATTGCATAAATTTTTGTCAAATTTCGTTCCTATATGTTTTTGCAAAAAGTAAGTGACCTTATCAAATATGGTAAGGAGCGGTCCATTTTTCGACCTAGTCCCCATATAAATATAGCATCCGATATGAACTTTTCATTTGGATCGTAGCTTCCCCTATCAGCGAAAAGATCCACAAAGGTTTTTAGAAATTCCTACATTAAGGGGGTAAAAACGCGGAGAAGGAGAAAAATTGGTACAAACGGATTCAGGAATATCAAATTTGGTGTGTAGAATCCATTTGAGAAACAAACATTGGCTCAGGATTAATTTTTTTTTCGAAATTCGGCCATTTAAGTGGAAAAACGGCCAAAAAATAGTAAAAATGTTATCTGTATGCATCTTCTTAACATATGAATCTATATATATGAATTTTTATATACAGACTCCAGCGAATACGTGAGCATCAGCATCTTAATTAATATATTACTAATTCTAAGGTCTTGGGGAGGGACAACGGCCAAAGAGGGGAAAAGGTGTAGGTAATGGGAAGGAGGAAATAGGGCGTAGTGTTTGTGGATATTTGACTTACAGTTTATTAGATTGTAACTGTCGGGAAAGACTTGTGCGGGGAGTTTATTCCACATACGGCTAGTTCGACTGATAAACGAATTCTCTCTGTAATGCATTGTGCGGTCAACTGGACAATAGACTAAAAATGGATGTGATCTACTAGTGAAGCGGGTAGAGCGAACTGAAACTCGGGCACTTGGAATGAGTTCGCAAATCTCAGAACGACATTTCCCATGGTAGTATCTTTAGAACAGTGTTACACAACCCACATTTTGACGATGTTCCAACGCGTCAATAGAATTGGATAACCTATTGTCATTAATGAGCATCAACCTCCTTTTTACATGGTCCAGTACCTCCAAAATAGACTTTGAAGCTCCTGCCCATATATGGCAGTTTTATTCCATTTTCGGTCGGATGTAAGTGGTGTAGATTTTAAGGAGAACGGAAATAGTGAAGTATTTTTGCACCGTTATAGAAAACCAAGACACTTGAATGATTCTTCCGACCCTTGAAACTATGCTTGTTCCAACGAACATCACATGGAATTTTCATGCCTATAACATCAAGAGTATTCGATTTGCATCTTCTTAACATATTTATCTATATATATGAATTTTGCATCATTCATTAATGAATTTATTTCTAATTCTAACGTCGAGGGGAGGAAAAAGTGCCAAAAAGGGGAAAAATTGCACATTTGGTATCTTCTAAACAAACGAATCTAGATTAATATATTAATCTATACTAGCAAAGCCCAACCCTCGAAATTCGAGTGCAAATTCTAGTAAATTTTATTTTTACATTAATTATTTTTCTTTCAGTGTTTTTGTAATCTGTAAATCTCTTCAATTCCCAGTGTCACCTACAGGTTGCAAAGATTAGCGGAATTTTTAAACATAAATATAGACATCACTGAATAATATAAATACTAATAATATACAGACAACACCCTGTTGTGTATCTGATATTATTTTGACAACGCTGGCATTATTTAAAGTAGGGGATTTTCAAAAATTTGTATGCAGTGGTTTTGATTTTTACATACCCGTATGTCTTGTGATATAAATTTTTTTATAAAAATGCCAAAAGGGTAAGAATTAAAAATTTTTTATTCTTTATTATTGTGAAATATTCACTTTAATTATGTAATATGAAGTTAGTAAAAAAACTAAATTGGCTCTCCTAGGAAATAGCAATCCATACCAAGTGTCACTTGTAGGTGACACTAGGTATTATTAGTACAAGCAACGTTTACTAACTTACTGGAAGAGATGACTGCCGTGGAATGCTTACTTTATAGCGAAAATCTTGTTAAGTTCATAGCTGATATGAGTAATTTGTATGCTTTACAAAGAAATCATACACTGAATTTGACTCTTGATGATATAAGAGTTTACATCGCAATACTGTTGCTTACAGGAAATTTGACGCCAAAGTATATGAGAATGTTTTGGGAAGTAAAGAGTAACACGCGCAATGACCTAGTTGCATCTAGTATGAGGCGAAACAGGTTTTTCGAAATTCAGCGATATCTCCATCTTGCAGACAGTACGTCCTTGCCGTCCAACGACAAATTTGCTAAAGTTCGGGAATATTTCACGAAACTAAACGTGAATGTCACTGAAAATTTCAAAAGAGCTGATTCTTCTCATATCGCCATAGATGGGACTATAGTACCATACTTTGGAAGACATGGTACTAAACAGCATATACACGGAAAACCAATAAGGTTCGGTTACAAGCTCTGGTCTGCAGCTACTCGCCATGGCTATTTAATGAACTGTGAACTATATCAAGGTGCGTCGGGACCAGGTCTTAAGATGCAGCCTGAATTAGGCCTTGGAGCTGCTGTTTTTAGAGCTCCACTCAAGATATGGAACCTTACAATTTGTACTTCGAAAATTTTTTTTACCGGTTTACCATTACTTAAATATTTACGCAAGAAGAATGTTGGGGCAACTGGTACTATAAGGGAAACCCGTATGGAGAATTGCAATATGCCAAGCTCAAAAGAAATGAAAAAAGAACCAAGAGGTAAGCTTTGTTATAAATTTTATGAAGAAATTATTGCAGCTATGTGGCATGATAATATTATTGTCAACATTGTATGAAACTGTCATGCATTGGATCCTATCACAAAAGTAGACCGGGTTGGATTTATAAATAAAAAACGGACGAAAATTCAAGTTGACTGTCCAGCACTCGTACGGATGTCCAATAAGTACATGGGCGGAGTAGATCGTTTTGATGAAAGCGTTGACTCTATGAGGGTAGCTCTCGGGGAAAAAAATGGTGGTTTGCTCTGTTTGCTTTCAGTTTAGATGCAGCTTGCCAAAATGCATGGCATATCAAAAGAAAGTTGGAAAATAATTGGACTTACTGCGATTTCCACAGAAATGTAGCAAGAACATACCTGCAAAAATATGGCAAGCCTCCAATCCGACATTCTGCTCGTGGCGTTCCTATGGAGCTAAGAGTGCCTATCGACGTAAGAACCGGGGGAACTGTGGATGATCACTAGCAGCTCGACTGCTCCCAACGAAGATGTGGATATTGCCATCAACGCACTAGAAAAATGTGTGCTAAGTGTAATATCGGTTGTCATATATAATGTTGGCACAGCTTCCACAATAAATAAATTTTAAAGTTTTCTTTTAAATAAATATGTATTATTAAAAAAATAATGTTTTATTTCTACGAAAAGATTGAGAAGAAACGGGTTTTTAAACCAATAACTTTACACAGTGCCCAGTGTCACCTGTAGGTAACCGCCCTTAAAAAAAAATTGGGCAGGTTTATTTAGCAATTTTATTTTTCTTCTTTTGTATAAAACATATCTTAGCTATTTCAGCCAAAAAGAAAATCAAAATTTTTGTTACCATCACTATGGGAATTGAAGAGATATTAAAAAATTTGTGAATATTTGAATAAAATTCATTAAATTGTGAATTTTTAAATAAAATTTATTAAATCTATACATCTATATATTTTTATAATAATTACGGGTCACGGTGATTTTGATCATACTCCTCCGAAACGGCTTGATCGATTTTTATGAAATTCTTTATGTGTATTTGGTAGGTATGAGAATAGGTTTCAAGGTATATTACATATCGCTAGGTGATTAGCGCGTGGTATGGATTGTATGGGAGGATACAAAGTGTATTTTTAATATAATATATATTGAGTACTATGACAGGGAGAGCTTTGTAAATTTATCTGAGGTCGCCTATTATTAATGTTATTAGCCACGACGAACTTTACAGGACGGCAATTACAAAGTAATTGTTCAATATCATATATCTCGAAACTCACTTGACTGGTAGGAGTCTCATTTCACTGCGCGGATACAATTTGTATGATACTAACGATCCAAGAGGTAGAGCATGTGATGGCTCAGCTATCCTAATTAAATCCAGATTAAAACATTATTTAACGTGTGATCATTGTGAAAACTACCTTCAAGCTATTACTATTTGCTTTGAAGAACTTGGAAACAGCCTAGTGATTTCATCAATATATTCTCCCCCAAGGTTTTCTATATCAGAAAATCAATATACAAGTTTCTTTAAATCACAAGGCCCTCGTTTCATAGTTGCTGGCGATTTTAATGCCAAGCATACATTCTCGGGGTCAAGGCTTATTTCCCCGAAGTGTCATGTTTTGTTCAACACAATTTCTAAAATGGGTATGGATGTGGTCTCAAGCGAGGAACCAACGTTCTGGCCAACAGATTGGCAAAAAATACCCGATTTAATCGATTTCGGATTAACGAAGAACATCGCAAAAGGATTTGTTCATGTAGAATCTTCATTGGGACTCTCGTCTGACCACACACCCGTTATTGTTACTATTTCGAACCCCCAAAAAATTGTGTCCCCATCTGGTGATTTAACGCTTTCAAGCAATATTGATTGGCTAAAATACAAAAAGTTTCTTAGTACCCATTGTACAGAAATCTTTCCACTAAGAATACCAGATGATATTGACCTCTCGATTGTTAACTTCGAACAAAATCTCAATCTAGCTGCTCAACTTGCTACTAAACCTCCTCGTCACATCAGGCCATATAGAACTACTTCTGTAGATGTTGAAAGGCTATTATGTGATAAAAGAAGATTTCGAAGAGAGTGCCAACTGCACAGATCTCCTCAACTTAAGCAACAATTGGAAGAATGCACGAAAAACCTACGGAAACTGCTTGAAACACAAAGAAATGCTAATTTGAATAGTTATCTGGAAAAACTGGATCCAACAGAAAAAACTGTTCACTTTTTGTGGCGTGCTACAAAAAATCTTAAAAGACCTGTTGTATGTAAGCCTCCTCTAAGAAAGGAAAGTGAAGGATGGGCTAGGAATGACAAGGAGAAGGGAGATCTGCTTGTGGAACATCTAAAATAAGTTTTTACTCCAAATATAACCCCTAGTTCTATTGATGAGTTGCCACCTGTTACTTCACAACATAGAGCAGTGTCCCTTCGTTTTGAGATTCGAGAGGTCGAAAAGGCTAGTGTTGATTTAAACCCCCAAAAAAGCATTGGGGAACGATGGGATCAGTAATAAATGCTTTTGGAGTTACCCTGAATAGCATTAAGAATAATTCTGTTTATTTTTAATGCTATAATACGCCTTGAACATTTTCCCCCAGAATGGAAAGTTTCACTGGTAACAATGATATTTAAACCAGGTAAAGAACACACAAAGGTCGATTCGTATAGACCAATAAGTTTACTGTCCAAGTAGTCAAAATTATCCGAGAGAATTTTGGAAAACAAACTTACAATATCCGTATATCAAAATAACGTCATTCCAGCACATCAATTTGGTTTCAGACAAAAACACAGCTCCACTGAGCAAGTTCACAGAATTGTAAGTGCCATAAAAAGAGCTTTTCGAGAGAAAAAGTACTGCTCTGCACTTTTTATAGACGTCTCGCAGGCCTTCGACCGAGTTTGGCATGAAGGAATTCTCTATAAAGTTAAACAGTTGTTGCCATCGAACACACATAAGCTAATGGAGAGCTATATTATTAATAGAAAACTCTCTATAGGAGAGAAAAGCTTTGTGAGCCCTCCACAGACAATTCATGCTGGTGTACCACAAGGTAGTATCTTGGGCCCGCTTCTGTACATCATTTACACATCAGTCATGCCAACAAATGAAAACACACTTACGTCGACTTTTGCGGATGATACTGCAATTTTAAGCGTACACGAAAACCCCCCAACAGCATCTCTTCTTTTAGATAGCCATATTGAAGGGCTGGAAGATTGGCTAGATATGTGGAAGATTAAAGTAAATTAACAAAAGTGTATCCCCGTAACTTTTACCCTAAGAAGGGAGACTTGCCCTCAAATTAGAATTAGGAACCAGTCTATACCTCTGCATTCCTCTGTTAAATATCTCGGACTACATCTTGATCGCCGAATTACCTGGAAAAGTCATATAGACGCTAAATTGACACAAATAAAATTAAAATTAATCCAATTCACATGGCTAATTGGCAGGAACTCAAAGCTAAGTCTCGATTGTAAGCTCTTGATTTATAACTCGATTTTCAAACCCATTTGGTGCTATGGTATACAGTTGTGGGGAACAGCCTCAGCTTCAAACGCAGAAAGAATACAAAGATGCCAAAACAAGATTTTGAGAATGATTACAGGCGCACCATGGTACGTGAGAAACTCAGATTTGCACAGAGACTTAAATGTTAATCTAGTAAGATACGAAATCACTTGATATAGTGCAAATTATTTGGAAAAGCGAGAGTCTCACCCGAATCCTCTAGCACGTAACTTAATCAACAATCGTATCCACCAACGTTGAAGAAGGAGGGAGACTGCTGATCTCATTGGATGAAAAATGGATTGATACAATTATTTTTTTTTTTTTATCATTAGATTACATACAATGTATATAGAATAAATGAAATTTTGTCTGGCCCTGGCTATGTGAAGATTCAATAATTAAAGATGAGTTATAAAAAAAATATATATATCTCGAGTACTATGATAGAGACAGCTTTGAAAATTAGTTTGAGGTCAACTATGCATAATGTGAGGTGACGGACAAAAAATGGGCGGAATCGGAGCAATGGGCGTGGCACCCACCATAGGAAGTTAATATCAAATGTCATTTATCTGTATTACTGTAATAGTGAGAGCATTGGGATATTGAGTGAGCCCTTAAGTTATTTATGTGACTAGTCAAACAAATAATAGGCGTGATCGATGCAGTGGGCGTGGCATTACCCATACAAAGTAAATATATAATATATAACTGGAGAACTATAAAAGGTAAAGCATTGACTCTTTCTACGAGTCCATCATATATTAATGTGAGTAGTCGGACAAAAATGGGCGGGATAGGATTAGAGGACGTGGAAAATCTTACACAAAAAAAAGTTTTATTAAAGCGACAGTCTTGAAGTTTTTGAGAAGTAAGTTAATTACCAATGTGATTAGTCGTGGAAACCGCCAACTTTATATATCGGCAAAACCGAAAATCGCGAAACACAAAAATCGCCAAATGAATATTGATTTTCTTTTTAAATTTTGTATTATTTTACTTATTGGCTCTCCCGTACAACAAGAATAAATCTTATAAATAGAGTACAGAAATAATTATGCTAAGGCATGACAATTGTTAGTCTTAATTTGGTTTTACAAAATAGATACATATTTAGTTACAAAAATACAGAAAATATTTAAGCAACAATGTTAAAGAATAACTAAAAAACAAAATTAAAATTATAAATAAATTTAATTAGTTAATAAAATTATTATGCAAAATATTCCAAAAGTAATTTTTCAAAATTTGAAGCTTTGCTGTTTAGTTGCTGAGATTGTGGAAGCATATTCCAAAGACGTATAGTGCTGACGTAGAAATAATTTTTTTCCTTTGGGTTCATCTGGAGAACCGCAGATTTTCATATAGGTAAACTGGTTTTGGGCTGAAAATTACTTTATGAAGAAACAAAATTCCATCAGATTTTCATATGATACGCCAAAAAGCTTATTCGTGAAGCAAGAAGTTCCTGCAAGAATTATGCTGTTATATAAAACATTAAGCTTGTCTTTACTAAATGAATCACAACTTGCAAAAAGTTCACACCCGTATAAAATGCCGGGAATTAAATACGTTTGTGCTAGAAGTATTCTTATATTTAGGGAGTGAAAAATTGAGTGTACCATAGAGTTCTGAGCTTCATGTAAGTTTGAACAACAGTCGTATTTATGTGGTTCGACCAAATTAGAGTGTTATTAAAAGTTACACCAAAATTTTTTGTTGTTGAAACAAAGTCAATTTTCTCGCCGTAGATAACTAATTCATTCCAAAGCTCTGGATTTACATTTCGTTTGCGTATTAGCAGACACTTGACTTGCTAGGACTACTAAATAATCCATTTGCTGACGCCCATCGGTACAATTGACTAAGGTCATAGTTAATTTTGTCCACATTTTCATCTATCGACTGATGAAAGAGTTGTACATCGTCAGCGTACATGTGTATCTTACAACGAGAAAGATAATCTGGTAAATCATTGATATAAAATGAGAACAAAAGTGGACCTAAAAAGGATCAGATGACTTGCTATTTACGTATAGTGCTAAGCCCCTCACCAAACCGCTTCATCCAATTTTGGCATTTAGTATTCAGAGCGAGAAATATGATGCCATAATTGGCCAAAATTTTTTGATTCCTTTCAAAGCAAAAATAGATTTATCAAGTAGACATTTAGATATATTTGGTAATAAAATATTTTTGGAGGATACATCTCCTCCTTATGTATCTGATGAGATTTGTAATTTAGAGAGATTTGATATGGAGAAATTCAATTTGTCACACGTAGATAATGAAGAAAAGTATAACATTGAGAATTTATTGAGAGAATTTAAAGACCTTTTCTATAAAGAGGGGGATAATTTGTCTGCGACGGGTGAAATATGTCACGAAATCAGAACAACTATTAATAAACCAATATACTCCAAAATTTACAACTATCCTCAAGTTCATGTGCAGGAAATCCAGAGAAAAATAAAAGATATGCTTGAAAATAATATAATAAGGGAAAGTAATTCACCATATAACAGCCCTCTCTGGATTGTCCCCAAGAAAATAGAAAATTCAGGAAAACAAAAGTGGAGGGTCGTTGTGGACTATAGAAAATTGAATGAAAATACAGTAGACGACAAATACCCTATACCTAACTTTTCAAATATATTTAGCAAACTATGAAATGCCCAATATTTTAGCACCATAGATTTAGCTAAGGGATTTCATCAAATTGTGGGTAAAGAAGAAGACAGGCAAAAAACTACATTCTCGACACTACAGGGCCATTATGAGTTTATTCGAATGCCTTTTGGCCTAAAAAATGCCCCTTCAACATTTCAGCGGCTAATGAATACTGTTCTCAGACAGTTTATTAACAACATTTGCGTTGTTTATATGGATGATATTTTAGTTTTCAGTACATCCTTAAGGGAACACATAATAAATTTAACACAGATATTCAAAGCATTAAGAAAAGCAAAACTCAAAATCCAAATGGATAAATGCGATTTTTTAAGAAAAGAAACCCAATTTCTAGGTCATATTCTGACAAGAGAATGTATCAAACCAAATCCTAACAACGTAAAACACATACAAGATCTAAAAATACCAAAAACAGAAAAACAAATAAAGTCATTTTTAGGAATGACAGGGTTTTATCGCAAGTTTATTAAGGATTATGCGAAAATTGCGTTTGACATGACAAAGTACCTGAAACAAGACGAAAAAATTAATTTAAATGACCCTAGTTATATTGTGGCATTCGAAAAACTTAAGGATATAGTAACCAAACCTCCAATACTGAGATACCCAATTTATGATAAAAAATTTAAAATAATAACTGATGCTAGCAATTTCGCTATAGGTGCCGTCCTAACCCAAGAAGGCCATCCAATTGCTTATGCTTCAAGAACATTAAATGTACATGAAAGAAACTATACAGCGACTGAAAAAGAGCTGTTGGCAATCGTTTGGGGTATTAAATATTTTAGGCCATACATTTATGGTCGAAATTTCGATCTTAAAAGTGATCACCAACCACTTAAGTGGTTAATGGCTAAATACTCGGGAAGAGATATCAATCCCCGACTCCAAAGATGTGTAATTTAAAATGATTGTTTTTATACGTTTGTTTTCTTTTTGATGTGTATGTGAGTGGTCCTGATTTCACTATTCACTTTGTTTGTTTTCATTGGGATACTCACGTCAGTATCATTATCATTAAAACAGTTTTACTCTTTTTATTATAATTTTCTTAGTAATGTTTTTACACTTTATTATTTGCAATCTTTCTTTTTTATTAGGTGTTCTTAACTATTTTTACATTAGTTGTTTTTACTTTTATATTTTTTTTTTTTATTACCGTATTTTCAGTCGATGACTTCGACTAATTTCTCATCACTATCTTAAAACTAACAATTTTACTTGCTTAAATAATATTTTTACTTTGCCCTCAATGGCACATGTGTTGACCCACAAAACTCATAATTGTTTTTCGATGTATCACACAGTAATCATATACCTTCATGTGAGGTCTACTTGTGTGTTCTACATCTGGAGTTCCACATATGTTCAAGTGTAACTAAACACTCTCGTGCTGTTCTCAAATGAACTGCAAGCGTACCGCCACTTGAATGCAACACGATATTATTTTCGTTATTTGGGTCTTTCTTTATAATTGTTTAATTGGTTACAACTAATAACCTTGGTTTTGTTATTTAAAAAAAAAATGCTTAAATAATTAATTTGCTATTTTGCTTGGGTGATGAGTAATAGCCTTGAAATTATTCATGGATATACTACACCCTCGCCCTAAAGAGAAATCTTACAATTTCTATAAATATGGAAATTGTAGGATTGCTTATAATACATTATTGTTGTGCATTTTTTCTTTTTGTTGTTTATATTTATAATAAAAAAAAATTGTTATTCTTTTTTTTTTTTTTTGCGTTACTTTACATATCTTTTTAGTAAGTTTTTGTGGAACGACTTTACGTTATTTTTAATTTGAACTAATACATTAAGATGATCTATATCTACTATGGTATATGGACCATGATACGGTGATTCATGTTTTGTCCTATTGCCTGCTTTCACTAGTACTAAATCTCCTACCTTTAATTCTATGCTATTGCTATTTTTATAAGATTCTCTGCTTCTTTTCTCTTTTACCGTAGTTAATAGTTTTCTTGCACTTTCCAATGAGTGTTTTAGCCTAACTTTTAATTCATTTGCATAATTCTCAAAGTTGTAAACCTTTTGATGATTCATGACTTCATCGCCTGGTAAACTTGGTAATTTGCCAAATATTAACTCAAATGGTGAGTACTCTGTATCCACGTGAGGAGTGATGTTATAAGCAAAGGAATAATATGGTATCCATTCATCCCATTCATCATCTTCCACGAAAGACAAAAAATACTCGTTGAGAACCCTGTGGTTCCTTTCGACCGTGCCTAACGTCTCATGATGGTATGGTGTTGAAAATTTTTGTTCTATTTTTAACAATTTGCATATTTCGCTCATTAACTCGTTCGTGAACTCAGTGCCTCTATCTGATTTGAGTACGCTAAATAGTCCGTATTTCAATGTTACGTTATCTGTCAATGCTTTTGCTATTGACTTCGCTTCTTTTGTCCTCATCGGACAGGCAATCACATATTTAGTTAACTCACATTGCATAGTTAGAATGTATCTATAATTATTCGATGGACGTAAAGGTCCTACCGTGTCGATTACGACAGTATGAAAGCTTTTACTAGGTGTATCAGTAATGCAAAGTGGTTCTTTGGTATGTCTTATCTGCTTGTTCCTCTGACACAGATCACACCTTGAAACGTATCTTTTTACCATCTTTGTCATATCTTTCCAAACATATCTTTGTTTTAATTTTAAAAGAGTTTTTCTAACTCCAAAGTGACCTCCCTGTGGGGTGTCGTGGAATAATTCTATCAATTCCATTTTTTTATTTTCATCTGTTACTTTTTGAGGCTTGTTATATAGCATTATTGTGACGTTTTCTTTATCAAATTTATTGAGATCGTTATACATATTTTTAAATTCATCTGCAGATATCATATTAAATAATGCATCGTCCTTAGCGAGTGCAAATTTTCTGTATTTCGTATTTTTCAAATAAGATTGTAGTTTCTCCAGAAGTTTACCTAAGTAATTCGGATTATCACCACATCTAACACGTGTTTCATTGATTTTATCATCATTTTCTACTACGTAATATAAATTTTTATCTTTTCTCTTTATAGGCCTTTTTTCAAATACGAATTTTACAATCCCATGCATGGAGTTGATCAGGCTCCCTATGCGATGTTTCATCGTTTATTCTATCTGCTATTTCCGTAGTTTTTTCTTTTCTTTTCATGCCTCTAGTTATTATTAATGCCTTCTTTATGCTTTCGTCATTTTCCAGTGGTATCATTTGTTTTAATGTGTCCGAATCGATTTGTATTCTTGACAAAGCATCCGCGTTGGTGTTATTAGTACCTTTCTTGTACACAATCTCGAAATCGTAATCCGAAAGTTCCAACCTTATCCTCGTCAACTTTGAACTCGGGTTCTTGTGTGAAAATAACGACACTAGCGGTCTGTGGTCAGTTACCACGGCGAATTTTCTCCCATACAAATATGGTCTAAAAAATTGAATTCCCCAATAAATTCCTAATAATTCTTTCTCTATGACCGGCTTATTTCTTTCGTATTTGTTCAGTGATCTACTAGCAAAAGATATTGGTAAATCTTCGCCAATTATTCCCTGTGAAAGTACTGCACCAAGTGCGAAATCTGAAGCGTCCGTAGTTAATATGAATGTCTTGTCAAAATTTGGGTACTGAAGTATAGGGGGTTTAATTAATTTCGTCTTCAAATTCTCGAATGCCGATTGGCATTGCTCTGACCGAACGAATTTCACTTTCTTTTTAAGCAATTCATTCAAACAGTTCGCGATTTGTGCAAAGTCTTTTATAAACCTTCTGTAATAATTACAAAAAGCTACAAACCGTCTGACATCGTCGTCATTTTTCGGTATCGGATACCTCGAAATTGCCTCGAATTTGCCTGGGTCGGGTTTAATTCCTTCCGCAGTAATCAGATGTCCTAAGTAAATCACTTCAGGTTTTAGGAAACAACATTTCACAGCATTCAATTTCAGATTGTATTTCGTCAATCGTTCGAATACTTTGAGTAAGTTGTCGTTATGATGTTTTAAACTGCATCCGAAAACAATTACATCATCCACATACAAAAATGCTTCAGACTCTAAACCAGAAAGTGCTATCGTCAACATACGTTGAAAACTATTTGAAGAAATCTTCAGGCCAAATGGTAGCCTGGTATATTGATAATGACCATTTTGGGTCGAAAATGCTGTATAGGGCCTTGAGTCATGGTCAAGTTCTATCTGATGAAAAGAACTTGTCATGTCCAATGTCGAAAAATACTTAGCTCTACCAAGTTTGTCGAGAATGTCGTCTAATCTTGTTAACGGAAACTTGTCATTAACGACTTTATCATTCAGTTTCCTGAAATCAACGACCAATCTCCATTTTTTTTAGATCAGTCTGTCCCTTCTTTGGAACTAACAAAAGTGGAGCATTATAAGGACTTATAGATAGTTCGATTATCTTGCTCTTCAATAAATCTTGTACCTGATTATTAATTTCTTCCGTATGTGTTTGTGGTATACGATAATTTTTTATATATACCGGACTCGTGTCCTGTAATTGAATCGTTGGTTGTAAAAATTGTTGGTGGTTAAATTCTCACCATCTAAATGAAAAATTGATTGGTAGTTTTCCAATATCGTTATAAGTTCATCCCTAGCTTTGGTATTCGTGTTATCCAGATTAAGCTCATCTAACAATTTTTTAAATCTCTCTTTTGTATATTTTGTATTACTGTTACGCATTCTATAGACGCTGTAATTATCTAAAGGGATAGTCTCTATTTTTAAATTTCTTATTACCGTTGTTTTATCAAGAACATTTAATAATCTTACATGCTGATTCCCGTCTTTTGGAACAATCGCGTTTGCCAAAAACACACCCTTCGCAATTTCTCTATTGCAAATTACGCCATCTTTTTCTAGTTTCAATTAAAAGGTATAATGATTTCAGACCTCGGAGGGATTCTGACAGCATTTACCGTATATGTGTCACTGTGTATGGGTATTGTTATCAGCTCACCCATAATCTTTACCGTTAGTATATATCTTTCGTAGTCAATATTGCAATTGTATTTGCAACGGAAATCTCTTCCAATTATTCCATCCGTGTAAATCGGAAAATCATCGTTCACGATCTGTACTTTTTGTTTTATTGTGTTTTCTCCCAGTGGAATTTCCAATGTGGTGGAACCCAATGATCGTATTTTCTCTTTTGAGATTCCTGTTAAACAGCAGTAGTCATCCTGATTCTTTCCATAATATTGTAAAAGATCTTCCTTACACAAGGAAACGTCAGCTCCTGTGTCGATCAAGAATGTCAACACACCACTCGATCCTTGAATACATAACTTGATGTAGTTTTTTAAGTTGGATGAAATACTGTATATCCTATCAATGTTTATTGTTCTTGATCCGGAGAGTCCGCGTATATCACAGTCTCCGGACGCTGGGAGTTTCCCTGCTCTCGAACATGGTTTACGTTTCGACCTCTATTTGCGCCACTATAATTGTTGCCATTCCTGCGGTTGTTACCATTGTTGTAATTATTGCTACCCCTGTTGTTATTACCACGGTAGCTGTTTCCACCTCTGTTGTTATAACTATTGGCTGGAGCACTATTGTTGTATCTTCTCTGGCCGTTGTTGTTGCTCACACTATTGTAACCATTACCGTTGCTATCATAATTTCTTCCGTTACGATTGTTGTTATGATTGTTGTTATAACTATTATTTTAATTATTATAACTGTTTCCCCAGTTGTTGTAACGGTTGTTGTTATTTCTCTTGCCATTGTTATCCCCTCTAAAGTTGTTACTATAATGTACATTTTGATACATCACTTGTTTCCGAGTCATGTCTGAGGCTGTTTCCTCCGCTATTGCTACCGCTTCTGTGAAAGTTTTCACGCGACTTGCTTGAATAGTTCTTATAACCTCTTGGTTTTTTAATCCATTTTTGAAGGAATTAAATGCTATGAAGTTATTATTTCGTGACACTATGTCCCTGCTTTCTTCACCTAAATTCGTAATCTGTACCTCATTGAGTTCATTTATCAGGTTTTCTATTCTGTTGGAAAATTTCCTAACTGACTCATTTGTTTGTACTATCCGGGTTAGCTCATTCAACAAAACGTTTGGGTTCTTTTTTGGTTTATAAGTTCTCTTTAGTGTGCTTATCAATTCTTGTATATTATTTGGTACTTCTACTTGCCTTACTCTATTTTGCACTTTGTTATCTAACTTTGTTCTAAATATAAAATCAAATAGTGATTTCTGCTTTTGAGCAGCTATTCCGGCACTTACTATCTCTAAGCTTGCTAAGAATTCATTAACTTCCTCTTTATTGCCATTGAATTTGGTAACTAATTTCGAAACCGAGGATAATTCGTTCATGTCCAGTGGGACCTCCATTGTAATCAAATTTCCTGCCTCTGCCTGTATATTCTGATTTTCCATTACCTTACTTCTACTTCCCTCGTGTAGGTATAACGCGTTTATGTACTCTCTCTGTAATTTATTAAATCGATCTAAATAACCCTCGCTTTCGGATTTAGTAATGCCCTTACTACTTAATATGTTTTCTACTTCTAATTTAACTTTGCTGAGGCCTTGTTTCTTTGATGCTATTGTTTCCGCAGTATACGGATTATTTAGTGATATCTTTGCGTTAGAGATTTGTCTATTTAACTCTGAAAATATCTTTTCCATTAGCACAATAAAAATGTTAATTATATTTCATATTAGTTTTATTTGTTTCACATCATTTCCGTAATTTTATGTAATTTAATGTAATTTATGTTCAAAATGTAAATTTGTGTTTAAAATATCCGAATACATATATAAAAAAAAAACTTAATTAATTCATCTTATGCTTATTACAAAGTTTCCTTTTCCCTTTTATATATATATATTTTTTTTTATCTTATACATTAAGTTTATAATAATCAAAAAAAAATTTTCCTTCTTTTCTTTCTTTTTTTTTTTTATAAAAAAAAATTTTTTTTTTGTACTTATATATAAATTAAAATTTTTCTTTTTATTAAACATCTTGTAATCGGGCTCTTACGCCTTGTCTCCTTATTTCCTTTTTTACAAATCTTTTTAAATATCTTACTACCACTATTATTGTTGTTATAATGCAGATCAAAATTATTTCCTCTACACTAACGCTGACAGCAGTAGGTGCTGCGAGCACTGTTTCTTGTAATGACGCTTGATTTCCCATAGGTAAAATTTTCATACAACGAACAATTATATTATATTATATACGTATGTATAAAAAAATTTTCTTCACTTTGGTTTAATTCACTAACAATTCTTTGTTCCTTTTTTTTTTTATAACAATAATAATTATAATTTTTACTTAGCTTTAATCTCTCTGGTTGTAGGCTTCGTTTGATGCTGAAGTCGTTGGAGTAATTTCTTGAGTTGATGGAGTAATTTCTGGAGTTGTTGGAGTAACGTGATAGTTGCTGTTGTTAACGGTTGTTGGAGTCTTGTATAATTCAATAGCTGATTTTCTATTCTCCCAGTGTTCCCATCCTTAGGATCGCCATGTAATTTAAAATGATTGTTTTTATACGTTTGTTTTCTTTTTGATGTGTATGTGAGTGGTCCTGATTTCACTATTCACTTTGTTTGTTTTCATTGGGATACTCACGTCAGTATCATTATCATTAAAACAATTTTACTCTTTTTATTATAATTTTCTTAGTAATGTTTTTACACTTTATTATTTGCAATCTTTCTTTTTTATTAGGTGTTCTTAACTATTTTTACATTAGTTGTTTTTACTTTTATATTTTTTTTTATTACCGTATTTTCAGTCGATGACTTCGACTAATTTCTTATCACTATCTTACAACTAACAATTTTACTTGCTTAAATAATATTTTTACTTTGCCCTCAATGGCACATGTGTTGACCCACAAAACTCTTAATTGTTTTTCGGTATATCACACAGTAATCGTATACCTTCATGTGAGGTCTACTTGTGTGTTCTACATCTGGAGTTCCACATATGTTCAAGTGTAACTAAACACTCTCGTGCTGTTCTCAAATGAACTGCAAGCGTACCGCCACTTGAATGCAACACGATATTGTTTTCGTTATTTGGGCTTTCTTTATAATTGTTTAATTGGTTACAACTAATAACCTTGGTTTTGTTATTTTAAAAAAAATGCTTAAATACTTAATTGCTATTTTGCTTGGGTGATGAGTAATAGCCTTGAAATTATTCATGGATATACTACAGATGGTTAGTCGGACTTGGAGAACACAATTTTAAAATTGAATATATAAAAGGCAAGGACAATTATATTGCCGATTTTCTCAGTAGGATCGACGTTGAAAATAGGGAAATAAATGATATGGATGCTGTTGATCCGGCTGGGACCATGGAAAATTTGGGTGCTTCTCATGAATCGCTGGATGTACAAACATGCCATTCGCAGGAGGAAGACTTGAATAACTATATCTCAATTTTGGACACAGTCGTGAATAGATTTAGAACTCAAATAATTATTGTAGAAAATAAAACTTCGGAAACAAAGAAGGTTTTCGGCAATAATAGAATTTTCATAGATAGATCGGATATCGAAAACAATAAAATAGAAGAAATAATTGAAAGAAACGTAGTAAAGGGAAAGATTGGAATATACACGGAGACTGACGACTACTACTATAATAGGGTACAAGAAAACCTAATTGAAATCTTTCCGATAAAAACAAAAATCGTCAGATGCTCTTGGTTTGCAATGGACATAGAAGACGAAGAAGATTTAAAGAAATAGATTTCTAATTTCCATAAGCTCGAATCAGGCCATTTGGGAATTTCTTCTGCCTTCGAGAACTTGAAACATAGAATATACAACCCAAAGCTAAAGACAATCGTACATACTATAATAAATAATTGCCGGATATGCTCATCCGCAAAATATGTTAGAAAACCGATTAAGCCAAAATTTTGTCTAACAGAAACACCGAACAATATTAACGAAATAGTACATGTAAATACATATACAAACAGTAAAAACTCATTCATTATCTTTATTGATAAGTTCTCAAAGCACTCAGTTTGTTTTTACCTTCCAGATAGAAACAATCAAACTATCTTACAGAAGATCAGGGAATTTCTCTCAATAAAAGGAAAAGTGAACAAGTTTGTTTTTGACAATGAGTTTAAATCAAGGAATGTGATCGAATTTTTAATAAGGGAGGGAATCGAGTACCATACGACTAAACCGAATAGTCATACAGGGAACTCAGATATAGAAAGATTAAATGGCACTATTACAGAAAAAATAAGAAGCCTGAATTTAGAGGAAAAACTACCCATTATCGAACAAATGACGAAAGCCATTACAATTTATAATAATACATACCATAGTACAATAAAATGTACTCCAATGGCAGCTCAATACGCAAAGTAAATCCAGAATTGATACGGACAAGATTACAAGACGCTTACGAAAGAATAATAGAAAAACAGAACAAGAACAGAGAAAATTATCAGGAAACTAGACAAGAAGGTTTTATAAAAAATTATAAGAGTTTGCGTCATAAGGAAGAACCCAAGTTTAGGAAAATATCTCTACAGGGAATACACGCCAGTAATATTAAGAGACCAAATAAATTCAACAATCTTTTAACAAACCGAAATTAACAATTAATCTAAATACAAAATTACAGATAATAATGTGGACAATAATGACAGTAATTACATTTACGCCAATTCTGGCTAATATAACAACTTGCCCAATTACGGAGACAAATGGGTACGTGGAAATTATTGACAAAAATTTTAGCATTCCAGTGGAAGCCGACCTAATACTACACCAAATAAATGTACAAGAAATAGAAAACGTATTGCTGTCAATGAAAGAAAATATAGACACCTTCAGTAAAAATGATCCCCTGTATGTATATAATGAAGTAGACACATTATTAAGCAAGTTAAAAACAATTATACCAACTAATAGACGAAAACGAGGACTAGTAAACATGGTGGGTCGAGCATGGGCAAAATTGCACTTTACGGGGCGCACCGCCAAAAAAAATGGAAATGACCCCTCCTGGAATTAATCCGGAGATCACGAAAATCGATACCAAAAAGGGGGAAAATGCCCCTGGGCGGGCCCAGGTGGCCCCAAAAACGGACCCAAGGTTGCGAAAAAATCATGTGGGTACTCAAACTTCCGGAAATTTTATGGAAATAAAAACAAGAAAAAAAATTTGGGGCGTGGTCCCAAGTGTTACTAGCCCCCCTTACATTGGGGGCCTGATCCATTTTATAAGTGTGGGTATTCAAATGAAAGGAAAATCCGAGAGCATGAAGAAAATCGATACCAGAAGGGGGGAAAATGCCTCTGTGGGGGCCCAGGGGCCCCAAAATTGCGAAAAAAAATCATGTGGGTACTCAAACTTCCGGCAATTTTATAGAGATAAAAAAAGAAAAAAAATTGGGGATTGGTCCCAAGTGTCCCCAGGGTATTCAAATGAAAGGGAAATCGGAGAGCATTAAGAAAATAGAATAATTTTTGGATACTGTTGTTGTTTTTTTTGTAATTTTTTCGAAAATGAAAAAAAAAATTTAAAAAAAAAAAAATTTATCGATGCAGGTTTGACAGATTATGCGAGGGGGTGCTTTAATACCATGTGAGATAAGGCCATGAGGGTTTTATCTCTCATTCAATTGGGAGATAAAGTCATCTTTTTTCATCTGAATGGGAGATAAAGCCATCATGTCCTTAGCTGACATTAGCAATATTAGAAAATGGCTTTATCTCTCATTTCAGTTTTCTTATTTTTATAATTAAGAGGTAATGGTTTTCACTTTTAGAAAATGTTTAAATTAGATGTAAACATTCCGTAAAAGGGAAAATCAATAGTTTTCTTATTATTATTATTAAGTATTGAAATCTGGCTTCGCATACTAAAGTTTTCCTGCGTGGCGGCCTGCGGCCGCGCTTAAGGGTTTTCTCCTCCAGTAGGACGCGGCAGGTGGCTTCGCTGAATAAAGTTTTCCTGCGTACGTCACAAAAATATAAAAATGTGTTTTATAAACAAGATTTATACCTAATACCGTTAATAGTTTTCATTCTACTACATTTATACCTATTACCATTAATAGTTTTCATTTTTAATAGAACCGCGCGATTTTTTCGAAATAATTTTTTATTTATCTTTTATTAACATTTTCAAACTGTAATATCCCCTGTCTTTCAAATGTTAAACAAATGGGAGCACTGCACCTAATCAAGATTTATACCTAATACCCTTAATAATTTTCATTTAAAAAATTTTTTTTTCATTTTCGAAAAAATTACAAAAAATCAACAACAGTATCCAAAAATTATTCTATTTTCTTAATGCTCTCCGATTTCCCTTTCATTTGAATATCCACACTTATAAAATGGATCAGGCCCCCAATGTTAGGGGGGGCGTGGGGACACTTGGGACCACGTCCCAAATTTTTTTCTTTTTTATCTCTATAAAATTCCCGGAAGTTTGAGTACCCACATGATTTTTTCGCAATTTTGGGGGACCCCTGGGCCCCCCCAGAGGCATTTTATTAATGCTCTCGGATTTCCCTTTCATTTGAATACCCACACTTATAAAATGGATCAAGCCCCCAATGTAAGGGGGCTGGGAACACTTGGGACCACGCCCCAAATTTTTTTCTTTTTTTTTATCTCCATAAAATTTCCGAAAGTTTGAGTACCCACATGATTTTTTCGCAACCTTGGGCCTCCTGGGGCATTTCCCCCCTTCTGGTATCGATTTTCGTAATCAGCGAGTAATTTTGATTAGGATAGTGCAATTCAGCCTCGAGCATGTAAATACCTTTTCGGCACAATGGACGATACAGACCGGGAGGACATAACTAACCATTTTAATTCAGTTGACGAAAAATGCATAATTCTGTAACAGAGCTAAATCAACAAATAAAAATTAATAACCATTTTAATAACACAATACAACTTATAAAAGACACTATAACACAAAATCAGAAGGAGATACGACACCACATGGACGGAATTCACAAAATAGTTAAAAACATATTGACACGAAACATATACCTAGAAAGACTACTAATTTTAACAACAATTAAAAACTACATAGAACATATACAAAGTTACATTACAACAGCACAAAATGGGATTAGCGATGCAAGTATCCTAACAAAACAAGAAATAGACGATTATAAAATAGATATAAGAAAGATAAAATACTTGAGAACAGCAATTCTCGAAATAAATAATGAACTAATTTTTATAATTAAAGTACCAAAATCATTTAAACTAATTCAAGTTACAACTATTATACCTAAAGTGACCATATATTTTATGCTGAAATCCGGGACCAGTTCAAATAAATATAAAAAAAAGCTTAACGCATTCCTCAGGACATAATTTTCATGGTTTATTTAATTGCTCCGAATTAAAATATCATAGATTTTTCTTTTTATTCATTTAATTAATATAAAAAAAAATATTAACAATAAAATAAAATTATTATTCCTTTATTTTTTTATTACAAGAAATATACTTAATAAAAATAAACTAATAACAATATTTCATAAATAAGTGTAAATATTTAAAGTACACGTCAATTAAGCGTATTTTTCCTCTGAGTGAATTTTTTTTAGTAAATCTTCATTACTAGAAATAAACTTATAAAATTCTTCACATGAATAGGAGAAATTACATTTCACTTGCAGTATCGCTTTTAATGTATCCACGCTTAACTGCGTTTTTTCAGTGGTCCAATACTTATTCACCACTGCAAATACTCGTTCGGTGGTAGCATTAGTGCCTGGTAAGCATAATGCAAAACCAACTATTTTGTTAATATTTTTGAACGGTATATTATTTGTATGAAAGTGATTAAATATTTCTAACCACCTTACATCGGTTGGAATTTTTTCATCATTCCAAGCATTTACTTTTGCTGTATCAACATATTTTTTTACACATGTAATCTCATCAAAAAGTTCTCTTTCTTCTTTATCAGCATCGAACATTTCCAAATTATGATTAAACTTTGAAATAAATTCAAAACTTTCTTGTACATTTTGCCAATTAACAATGCTTTTTAGATTAATCCATTTAAAACAATAATAATATTCAAATTGTGATACACGAACTTCTAAATATTGAATACATTTTTTATAAAAATTATTCGTATTGGTTTTGAAGGAATTTGTTGTGGACCAACAATTTTCTTCTAAATTTCTTAGCTGTAAAAACTTCCATAATTGTAATTTTATCACCTTCGATACTTTTCACTGCGTTGTGAAATATTGCTGCCTGACTTTGCATAAAATATAACCACAATTCTAAGCTATCTTCTTCGAAAAATTTATGCAGAACTATTGGACAGTTGTCGATGGATAGGAAATATGATTTTAAGGGAGCATATAATTTTCAAATTCGCTCAATGACGGGCATCATAGTCAACCACCTGGTCTTACTGTAGCCTAGCAAGCGCATGTATTCCACCTCTGCATCACAGAACTCTTTTAATAATTCAACCCTTACTGTATATATATAAAAGTGACTATAAACTTTAATTATGATTCCTTCAATATCAATAGGAAGTTGATCTGCTGCTGACTGAATAGTATTGTGCACTATATGTGCAGCACATCCTATGAGTATGGTTCTTAAGTTTACTATATACATTATTTGTTCCATTTCTAAGTAGACCACCAAAGTTTGTATTTGCATTATCTGCGCAAACAGCTACAATTTTATTTTCTAAACGAAATTTCTTCAATATTTCTATAATTGAGTTAGCTATTATTTCCGAATTTTCACCTGGAAGAGATACAAAATCTAAAAGTTTAATTTGTACACCTTGTTTGTAATCAAAAAAACGAATTAATGACGGAAATAATTTAGTTTCTTTATGATTTGACGCATCTGTAAATATTGTAATGAAATCAATATTTTCCAAAGTTTTCATAAGTTCCTGAATTGTATAAGGTACAAATACATTTTTTATAATCGCTTCGGTTTTTGTGCGAGCGCAAGTAAACTTTGGCTCGAATAATGTACGAATCAGCTTAGATGTACAGTACATTGATCGGAATGTTTGATTATGCATTATATTGTGATATGCAAAAACTGCTTCGGCGCTAGCTAATTCCTTTTCTTTCGAACCAAATTCAACTTTTCGAAAATAACAATTTAATTTGTTTGAAGAAGCTGAAGCTAATAATGCTCGTTTATGTTTATCCGACGAAAGATGTCTGGTTATATCATTTCTACCACCCGAGCCAATCGAGAAGTCAATGTTACATATATCACGATGAACACTATTTTCAATTTTGCTTTTTTTTATAAAAGAAAATTCCTTTTTCAACTCGTCAGTAAATGTACATTGGCGTTTCTTGGACATAATTCTCTGGAATATGAGATTATTTTTTTTATTTAGAATTTATATTAGAAGTAATATACATATTAAAAATTAATGAAAATATAAATACAAACCTTTTTGTGGACACAATTATAAAAAAAACTTTAAACTTTTCACTTTTGTTTTGTACACTTCAACTTTTTAAACTGAAATAGCAATTATAGAAACAGATTTTTTTTAAATACTTAAGCAATGTGATTTCGCTAAAAATTCATGACATACTTTAATTGCAACAGTTGAATTTTGAATTTAAATAATTGCTACCAGTTGAACCAAAGCAGTGTTATTTAATTGAAAAAGTTACTTTACAAATAGATAGCAATATTAAGGTAAGATGTACAATACGGGACACTTTACGGGACAATTTTCAATGCAGGACATACGATTTAAATCCGGGAAAGTCCCGCATAATCCGGGACGTATGGTCACTTTAATTATACCCATACCCTATTTTAATAAAGAAATAGAAGCAGAAGTTGAAAGTATATTCCGTCATAACAATAATACATATGTATATAGAGAAGATAAGTTTATAAATGAATGTAAAATATCAACACATTGTACACAGAAAAAAACATGTAAACTGATAACGAATTATAATACTGAAATAATTAATATTAATGAACAAACAATTGTAATAAAGAAGCGAAAAATGAGAAAATTATTAGTAATTATAACAACACAGAAAAAGTTTTAAATGGAAATTTTTTAATACATTACAACAATTGTACATCAAACATAGCAAACCAAAAATTCCCAAATAAAAATAAAATGTATTTAGACAAAATAATCGTTCCGAAATTTCAAAATATCACGTTTAATTCAACATTAACAATTGACGAAGTAAAACTGTCAACTATCCAAAATTTAAAAGAAATAGAAGAAATTAAATATAACAACAAAATTATAACTTATGGTGTACCACCAATAATATTAGCAACTATAGTTACAATTCTGATAATAATATTATATGATAAATGTAAAAAGTCAAACGGAAGAATTCAGGAGAATTCTGTATCTAATGGGGGAGGAGTTACGTATGTACTTCCACATACACAACGAACCTCTACAAAAGATATAGAAACCATATCAAATCAATATTTAAAATAAAAACTTAAGTCAACGACACTTTTGAAAATACATAAAAAGTCGTTGATCAAAAAGTTGAAACACCAAACCATGACAATAAAATATAAATAAAAATTTAGGCAAACGACACTTGTAAAACTACAAGAAGTCGTAGCCCACAAAAAAAACCAAACACAACAACCTATTGTGTCTAGCAATCATAAATGTTTTATAAACAAACTAGATGTAAGCCGGTGTGCTTCGCTACACCCTCCCCCCCCCCCCCCCCCCTTCCGAATCGTTATGAAAGGTCTCACGCAAAGTCCCAAGGCTCTCACTAATACAGTAATTCAGATATATCACATTTAATATTAAGTTTGTGTGGGGGTACCACGCGCATTTGTCTAATCCCGCCAATTTTTTTGCCTGACTACTCACGTTAATAATAGATGACCTGAGACCAATTTGCAAAGCTTTCTCTATCATAGTACTTAATATATATGATATTAAAAATTTACTTTGTATGGGAGGTGCCACGCCCACTAAAAATAATTAAAAAATTAAAGCCTATAGCACTCCCATATCCGCAGTAAGACTATGTGAAAATTTCAGGAAGATCAGATGAGTAGTTACGGAGATTACTTCCTACAAACAAACAAACAAACAAACAAACAAACAAACACACATTACCTCTTTATAATATTAGTATAGATAATATTGATTGCCCAATAATTGTATCTTTTGCTGACACTTAAAAAGTATTGATAAATAAAATCGAAATTGTGTTTAGCAATCATAAGTTTTTTAAAAACAGGAATATTGATTGCCCAATAATTGTATCTTTTGCTGACACTTAAAAAAGTATTGATTAAATAAAACTGAATTCTGAAGTCAGACTTAAAAAGAAAAATATTTTTGTGAATTTAGCCTTAAGATCAATGTGAAACAATGAAGTTGAAACATTTTTGGTTCTTTATAAAAATAAAAACTAAAGTGACTTTCCATAACTTAACTCGCGCGTCTGATAAAATTATTTTCGAATAATACCTTTTCTCAGAAAGTAGGGTGTAGGCGGCATGCTCGGTGTTCAGCGGCGAGCTCTGTCGGGTGCGGTGTGGTTCTTTTCCCTACTTCATGATAACGCGTAATCATAGCAAAAATGTACTTCATGCCATTCACTAATCACCATATATTAAAGAGCAGAAATGCAAAACTAAAATTGAATCTATTTAACTAAACTGATGATTTTGTTTGACTAGCTGTTTTGTCAATGTAGAGTGCACTTTTCCCTCCCTATTGCTATACTAAGCTACGCCTTTGGTAATCTTAAACACTCTTTATTTTGTATACCGATTACCCCTTTTGAGTTTAAAAGAGCATCAATAGTTAATTATTATGCATGACAATCGCATTCCTCAATAAAAGAGATATATTAGAACATAATTTAGTTAATTTTTTTTACAAAAAAAAAAAATCTTTGAAAAGAAGAATATATATAAATAATGATCATTAATTAATTTGAAATCATTAATAAGAAACTCTAATGAGAGACTTAAGAAAACACAAAAATTCTTTAAGTGAATGCCTTATGAACTAGTATCTAAAATAGGAATAACGTTAATAATAGAGATAATGATGTAAAGAACTCGTAATGATAATTATTAATTTTTGTTTTAAGGAACTTTAGTTTAAATTAATATCTTTTTCTTTTTTTTTCTTTTGTTTTTTTTTTTGTAATTTGGCAGATTCTAAAAACATGTACATTAATCCATTATGGGATAGGAAAGAAAATTGTAATTTTAATTGAATTTAGGTTTTAATGTATAGGTATAGCAAAATGAATATAAGTGTTAAAATATAATTATGATAATTGATTGTTTTACATACGTTTCTGTTGATATTTTATTATTTTTTTTTTTTTGAATTTTTTGAGTTATTTTGTTTCTTTGCTACCAATATTCAAAGCAGCATTTTGCTGGGGATTTTCGTGTTCTTCGAAGAGTGCGCACCATTCGTTGATTGAAAATTTCCTGTAAAGTGATAGAAGGTTTTAAAGGTTTTTTTTAGAAAAAGGATTTAAAAGAAACTTTTGGTGTGGCTCGACCCACGAAAAGCCGGGCAATTGAAATTTATATTCTATGAATCTATAAATCGGATGCATAAAATCTTCCTATAAATTTGCCTGAACAATCCTCCACATCGTAAAGAGAACTTCCTACTTTTTTCCGGATTCTACTTTTTAAATATTTCGGTGCAAACTTGGCATTTATAGCGTCTTTAAAACTACTTTGGGCATGATTCTTACGAAAAACTTCTTGGCCTACTCGGTAAACTACAGGTTTTGAACGCGTATTATAAGTTTTCGTATATTTTTGATGAGCCAAATTTAAATTGTGGGATATTTTTTCTCTTAGATTATTAAATCTGTCAACACGCTTTATTATTGTATCATCCTGTAACATGTTTAATTTATCCAACAGTGGATAAGATGACCCATGTAAACACATATTTTGCCCAAATAATGCATAATATGGAGAACTTTGTATAGACGTGTGATAATCACTACTCAAAACACCAAGTATTCGAGGAATACACTCATCCCAATTAAGATGATGTGGTTCGTTCTTCAGAAAAAACGTATTTTTGAGATAATCTCTCGATTAGCACTCTCAGAGGCGTTGGCCTGTGGAGAGTACAGCCCTGTTTTTATATGGGTTATCCCGTATAATGTAAGAAAATCCTGCATTTCCTTGGAGACAAATTGTTTTCCGTTATCACTGTGAAAATATTGCGGTACACCAAACGTATTAAAAACTTAATTTTGCAGATAATCTATGATATTGATAGACGTTGCGTATTTTAATGGCTTGAAGAAGAGAAATTTTGTAAAGTGGTCTATTGCGATAAACAATTGTTTTCAATTTCGAGGACGGATATGGACCAAGAAAGTCACAATACATGCGTTGAAACGGCCGTACAGTTATGAATGCATCATCCATTGGTGGACGAAATATTTGATTTGGTGCTTTGATTGCTTTAAAATCTTCGCACTTACTCACAAACATTTTAATGTCGCGTGGCATAGAGGGCCAAAAGTATTTTTCTCGAACTCGAGAGAGTGTTTTTAAGTAGCTTCCGTGACAACTTGAAGCATGGGCTAAGTTAATAGCTTTTTCGGTTAGACACATTGGCAACCATAATCGCCATAGGCTCTCTTCTTCGTCTTCTATCCCTTGCCGAAATTTAACTATTTTGTATATTAAGTTTTCAGATAAACGCAAATCAGGAAGACTACTGAGATTTTCGGAGACCGTCCTTGCTAAGTTTTTACAGTCTTCACTTTGGTATTCAAGGGATGTTAAAGGGTTTTCATTAAAACAAAGTCGCATACTAAGATCATCTACGTCAAACCTTGAAAGTGTATCTGGTACTACGTTAAGAGATCCTTTTCGGTGTTCCATTTTAAAGTAAAATCCTTGTAGCTTCAAACTCCACCTAGCAAGTCTACCACTTAAGTCCTTTTGCGACATTAACCATTTTAAACTGGAGTGGTCGGTGATGATCCTAAAGGGCAGTCCTTCGATATAGGGCCGAAACTTTTTGACACAAAAACGGCTCCTAAGCATTCTAACTCTGTCACCGTGTAATTCCTTTGCGCACAGTTAAGTTTCTGTGACACAAAAGATATTGATCTTTCCCTACCATCCTGATCAATTTCATATAGCACCCCACCTACTCCAACTCTAGATGCATCGCACTGCATAATAAATTCTTTCGAGAAATCGGGCTGTGCCAACAGAGGAGCACTTGAAAGAGCAGCTTTAATTTTTTTGAAGGATTCAATAGCAAGAGAAGTGATTGAAACTGGACCTTTCTTTTTACAGGGACAGTCAGTAAGCGGCCCGGCAAGATTGGCGAAATTACTTATAAAGGATCGGTACCAATTGGCCATGCCTATAAATCGACGTAGTTGACGGGGGCTTTTTGGTAAGGTAAAGTCCACTATAGCTGAAACTTTATCAGGGTCAACTTTTAAGCAACCATTTCCGATACAATATCCTAAATATTTGATTTCTCTTTGACAGAACTTGCTTTTATTTACGTTTATAGTGAGTCCTGCCGTTTTTAAACATTTTGCAACCTGACTTAGCATGTTTAGGTGTTCCTCAAAAGTACAACTGCACACAAGTAAATCGTCTAAATAAATAAAGACATTTTCTCTTAGCCTAGATGGTATGACTTTGTCCATCAATCGACTCATGGCTTATGGACCATTTCATAGCCCAAAAGGCATAACTTTATATTAGTAGAGGGGTCTACCTGGAACTGCAAAAGCTGTTTTTTCTTTAGATGACTCTGTGAGGCGGATCTGGAAAAATGCATCTTTAAGGTATATTCCACCTTATAAAGTGTGTATCTTTTAATCTGCTTAGTAACCCATTGATATGAGGAAAAGGGTATGAATCTTTCTTAGTAACCTCATTTAATTTTCTCGAATCTAAGCAGAGACGAACTTTCCCAGGCTTCCTAACGTTAACAACTGGAAAACACCAAGGAGAATTTGACTCCTCAATTACACCCATTTCTAAAAGTCGATCTAGTTCGTTATATACTTCAGCTTGGAGAGGAGGCGAAAGAGGGTAATGTCTGCATTTAATGAGGACAGTATCACCTGTCTCAATATTGTGCTCTAAGAGAGTGGTACAACCCAGGATAAGTTTTTCGAAAGAAGGAAACTCTTGAATTATGTAATCAAGCTTAAGTTTTTGATCGGGGGTTAAACTATGAAAATAAATATTTTTATCAACAGGGTTTTCAATTTCAACAGAATCGATGGCTGGAATTATGTTTGGTGCGATTGCGAAAGAGCGCAAAAAATCAAGACCTAAATAAAGAGATTGCGACAAGAACGGTACAATATAAAAATTTATTAATTTTTCTACACCTTTATAGGTAACCGGAAGTTCGCAATAACCAAAAACCCTTTGTTTAGAGCCATCGGCCGTTGACACGAAGGATCTAAAAGGTTTTAACGCAATTGAGTGACGGTCCAAAAATCCATACTCTTTTTGCCTAAAATTTATACACTAGCCCCCGAATCTAACACTCCGAACAAACTTTCATCTAAAACTTTAACATTGGCAAACGGTCTTTCGTCGGTATTAGTACACAGGCTTGAGGATTGAATCAGATGTCTATAGAATTTTCTCTTTTTAAAACGATTTCTACAAGTTGCTATATTTTTATTAAGTGTCCTTGGTGTTAAATTAAAATTTGTGCATGGGGATATGAAATTGCTTGTTGAGATCAAGGGAATCGTTTCGTCATCCTGTGGAAGACTCTGCGATTGATCTAATGCGAACTCGGGGTCTGAGCTTTTGAACGAGAGTCCCCGGTGGCCATCTCGCTCCTCGTTCGGTTTCCCAAATGAGAATTAGTACACTTGGTTGTATTAATACCCTGTTGACCACACTTGAAACAAAATAGATTTCTAGTACCTTCTGGGCAGTATATATAAGAATGGCCAAGTGCGAAGCAATTCCAACATTTTATTTTTGAATAATCTGGCTTTGAGAAACGGCGGGATAGTTGTAGGGCCTCTAATAGAGGATCGATCTCTAAATCATTATTTAGTCCATCCTCTACGACAGCCTCAATTTCATTAACATGACGAGTGAGTTAATATTTGGCAAAGCTACTTTAAAATATCGATAAGTGGCTTATCTGCAATGGGTTCTCTCATACGAGAGTTCATTGATACTACACTAGTATGAAAATCATCGTAGGTCTCCTTAAATTGTTGCTTACGAGTCGAAATTGAAGGGTCCGCCAAATAACTTTTTTTTTTGAAAATGCTATAAAAAAACTACTGAATATTATCTCAAATCTCTTTTTTTATTTGAAAGTACAATCTTTCCGGTTAATAATGGAAAATAATTTCATTCAAATGGCTGCCTCGCCTGGCCATGCAGTAGCCTACACGATCGGTCCAATTTTTAAGCACATTATCGATTGTGCGCAGCTGTATTTCACTAATAGCTTCACGAATAATGTCCTTTAAAGCGTCAATTGTCTCTGGCTTGTTGGCGTAACACTTATCTTTGAGGGCACCCCACAAATAATAGTCCAACGGTGTCAAATCGCAGCTCCTAGGTGGCCAAACGACACCAGCTCTGCGGCCAAAATTTTTTGATTCTTTTCAAAGCAAAAATAGATTTATCAAGTAGACATTTAGATATATTTGGTAATAAAATATTTTTCGAGGATACATCTCCTCCTTATGTATCTGATGAGATTTGTAATTTAGAGAGATTTGATATGGAGAAATTCAATTTGTCACACGTAGATAATGAAGAAAAGTATAACATTGAGAATTTATTGAGAGAATTTAAAGACCTTTTCTATAAAGAGGGGGATAATTTGTCTGCGACGGGTGAAATATGTCACGAAATCAGAACAACTATTAATAAACCAATATACTCCAAAATTTACAACTATCCTCAAGTTCATGTGCAGGAAATCCAGAGAAAAATAAAAGATATGCTTGAAAATAATATAATAAGGGAAAGTAATTCACCATATAACAGCCCTCTCTGGATTGTCCCCAAGAAAATAGAAAATTCAGGAAAACAAAAGTGGAGGGTCGTTGTGGACTATAGAAAATTGAATGAAAATACAGTAGACGACAAATACCCTATACCTAACTTTTCAAATATATTTAGCAAACTATGAAATGCCCAATATTTTAGCACCATAGATTTAGCTAAGGGATTTCATCAAATTGTGGGTAAAGAAGAAGACAGGCAAAAAACTACATTCTCGACACTACAGGGCCATTATGAGTTTATTCGAATGCCTTTTGGCCTAAAAAATGCCCCTTCAACATTTCAGCGGCTAATGAATACTGTTCTCAGACAGTTTATTAACAACATTTGCGTTGTTTATATGGATGATATTTTAGTTTTCAGTACATCCTTAAGGGAACACATAATAAATTTAACACAGATATTCAAAGCATTAAGAAAAGCAAAACTCAAAATCCAAATGGATAAATGCGATTTTTTAAGAAAAGAAACCCAATTTCTAGGTCATATTCTGACAAGAGAATGTATCAAACCAAATCCTAACAACGTAAAACACATACAAGATCTAAAAATACCAAAAACAGAAAAACAAATAAAGTCATTTTTAGGAATGACAGGGTTTTATCGCAAGTTTATTAAGGATTATGCGAAAATTGCGTTTGACATGACAAAGTACCTGAAACAAGACGAAAAAATTAATTTAAATGACCCTAGTTATATTGTGGCATTCGAAAAACTTAAGGATATAGTAACCAAACCTCCAATACTGAGATACCCAATTTATGATAAAAAATTTAAAATAATAACTGATGCTAGCAATTTCGCTATAGGTGCCGTCCTAACCCAAGAAGGCCATCCAATTGCTTATGCTTCAAGAACATTAAATGTACATGAAAGAAACTATACAGCGACTGAAAAAGAGCTGTTGGCAATCGTTTGGGGTATTAAATATTTTAGGCCATACATTTATGGTCGAAATTTCGATCTTAAAAGTGATCACCAACCACTTAAGTGGTTAATGGCTAAATACTCGGGAAGAGATATCAATCCCCGACTCCAAAGATGGTTAGTCGGACTTGGAGAACACAATTTTAAAATTGAATATATAAAAGGCAAGGACAATTATATTGCCGATTTTCTCAGTAGGATCGACGTTGAAAATAGGGAAATAAATGATATGGATGCTGTTGATCCGGCTGGGACCATGGAAAATTTGGGTGCTTCTCATGAATCGCTGGATGTACAAACATGCCATTCGCAGGAGGAAGACTTGAATAACTATATCTCAATTTTGGACACAGTCGTGAATAGATTTAGAACTCAAATAATTATTGTAGAAAATAAAACTTCGGAAACAAAGAAGGTTTTCGGAAATAATAGAATTTTCATAGATAGATCGGATATCGAAAACAATAAAATAGAAGAAATAATTGAAAGAAACGTAGTAAAGGGAAAGATTGGAATATACACGGAGACTGACGACCACTACTATAATAGGGTACAAGAAAACCTAATTGAAATGTTTCCGATAAAAACAAAAATCGTCAGATGCTCTTGGTTTGCAATGGACATAGAAGACGAAGAAGATTTAAAGAAATAGATTTCTAATTTCCATAAGCTCGAATCAGGCCATTCGGGAATTTCTTCTGCCTTCGAGAACTTGAAACATAGAATATACAACACAAAGCTAAAGACAATCGTACATACTATAATAAATAATTGCCAGATGTGCTCATCCGCAAAATATGATAGAAAACCGATTAAGCCAAAATTTTGTCTAACAGAAACATCGAACAATATTAACGAAATAGTACATGTAGATACATATACAAACAGTAAAAACTCATTCATTATCTTTATTGACAAGTTCTCAAAGCACTCAGTTTGTTTTCACCTTCCAGATAGAAACAATCAAACTATCTTACAGAAGATCAGGGAATTTCTCTCAATAAAAGGAAAAGTGAACAAGTTTGTTTTTGACAATGAGTTTAAATCCAGGAATGTGATCAAATTTTTAATAAGGGAGGGAATCGAGTATCATACGACTAAACCGAATAGTCATACATGGAACTCAGATATAGAAAGATTAAATGGCACTATTACAGAAAAAATAAGAAGCCTGAATTTAGAGGAAAAACTACCCATTATCGAACAAATGACGAAAGCCATTACAATTTATAATAATACATACCATAGTACAATAAAATGTACTCCAATGGCAGCTCAATACGCAAAAGTAAATCCAGAATTGATACGGACAAGATTACAAGACGCTTACGAAAGAATAATAGAAAAACAGAACAAGAACAGAGAAAATTATCAGGAAACTAGACAAGGTTTTATAAAAAATTATAAGAGTTTGCGTCATAAGGAAGAACCCAAGTTTAGGAAAATATCTCTACAGGGAATACACGCCAGTAATATTAAGAGACCAAATAAATTCAACAATCTTTTAACAAACCGAAATTAACAATTAATCTAAATACAAAATTACAGATAATAATGTGGACAATAATGACAGTAATTACATTTACGCCAATTCTGGCTAATATAACAACTTGCCCAATTACGGAGACAAATGGGTACGTGGAAATTATTGACAAGAATTTTAGCATTCCAGTGGAAGCCGACCTAATACTATACCAAATAAATATACAAGAAATAGAAAACGTATTGCTGTCAATGAAAGAAGATATAGACACCTTCAGTGAAAATGATCACCTGTATGTATATAATGAAGTAGACACATTATTAAGCAAGTTAAAAATAATTATACCAATTAATAGACGAAAACGAGGACTAGTAAACATGGTGGGTCGAGCATGGGCAAAATTGCACTTTACGGGGTGCACCGCCAAAAAAAAAATGGAAAATGACCACTCCTGGAATTAATCCGGAGATCACGAAAATCGATACCAAAAAGGGGGAAAATGCCCCTGGGCGGGCCCAGGAGGCCCCAAAGAGGGACCCAAGGTTGCGAAAAAATCATGTGGGTACTCAAACTTCCGGAAATTTTATGGAGATAAAAAAAGAGAAAAAAATTTGGGGCGTGGTCCCAAGTGTTCCCAGCCCCCCCTTACATTGGGGGCCTGATCCATTTTTTAAGTGTGGGTATTCAAATGAAAGGAAAATCCGAGAGCATGAAGAAAATCGATACCAGAAGGGGGGAAAATGCCTCTGTGGGGGCCCAGGGGCCCCAAAATTGCGAAAAAATCATGTGGGTACTCAAACTTCCGGGAATTTTATAGAGATAAAAAAATTTGGGGCGTGGTTCCAAGTGTGCCCAGGCCCCCCTAACAATGGGGGCCAGATCCATTTTATAAGTGTGGGTATTCAAATGAAAGGGAAATCGGAGAGCATTAAGAAAATAGAATAACTTTTGGATACTGTTGTTGTTTTTTTGTAATTTTTTCGAAAATGAAAAAAAAAATTGTTTAAAACAAAATTTTATCGATGCAGGTTTGACAGATTATGCGAGGGGGTGCTTTAATACCATGTGAGATAAGGCCATGATGGTTTTGTCTCTCATTCAATAGGGAGATAAAGTCAATTTTTTTCATCTGAATGGGAGATAAAGCCATCATGGCCTTAGCTGACATTAGCAATATTATAAAATGGCTTTATCTCTCATTTCAGTTTTCTTATTTTTATAATTAAGACGTAATGGTTTTCCCTTTTAGAAAATGTTTAAATTAGATGTAAACATTCCGTAAAAGGGAAAATCAATAGTTTTCTTATTTTTATTATTAAGTATTGAAATCTGGCTTCACATACTAAAGTTTTCCTGCGTGGCGGCCTGCGGCCGCGCTTAAGGGTTTTCTCCTCCAGTAGGACGCGGCAGGTGGCTTCGCTGAATAAAGTTTTCCTGCGTACGTCACAGGAATAAAAAAATGTGTTTTATAAACAAGATTTATACCTAATACCGTTAATAGTTTTCATTCTACTACATTTATACCTATTACCATAGAATCGCGCGATTTTTTCGAAATAATTTTTTATTTATCTTTTATTAACATTTTCAAACTGTAATATCCCCTGTCTTTGAAACAAATTTGAAACAAATGGGAGCACTGCACCTAAACAAGATTTATACCTAATACCCTTAATAATTTTCATTTAAAAAATTTTTTTTTCATATTCGAAAAAATTACAAATTGCACTTGGGACCACGTCCCAAATTTTTTTCTTTTTTATCTCTATAAAATTCCCGGAAGTTTGAGTACCCACACGATTTTGGCGCAATTTTGGGGGCCCCCGGGCTCCCCAGAGGCATTTTATTAATGCTCTCGGATTTCGCTTTCATTTGAATACCCACACTTATAAAATGGATCAAGCCCCCAATGTTAGGGGGGGCTGGGGACACTTCGGACCACGCCCCAAATTTTTTTCTTTTTTTTATCTCCATAAAATTTCCGAAAGTTTGAGTACCCACATGATTTTTTCGCAACCTTGGGTCCCCTTTTGGGGCCTCCTGGGCCCGCCCAGGGGCATTTTCCCCCCTTCTGGTATCGATTTTCGTAATCAGCGAGTAATTTTGATTAGGATAGGGTCAAAGACGCACTTTTCGGGGCTGCGCCCCGTAAAGTGCAATTCAGCCTCGAGCATGTAAATACCTTTTCGGCACAATGGACGATACAGACCGGGAAGACAACTAACCATTTTAATTCAGTTGACAAAAATATGCATAATTCTATAACAGAGCTAAATCAACAAATAAAAACTAATAACCATTTTAATAACACAATACAACTTATAAAAGACACTATAACACAAAATCAGAAGGAGATACGACACCACATGGACGGAATTCACAAAATAGTTAAAACATATTGACACGAAACATATACCTAGAAAGACTACTAATTTTAACAACAATTAAAAACTACATAGAACATATACAAAGTTATATTACAACAGCACAAAATGGGATTAGCGATGCAAGTATCCTAACAAAACAAGAAATAGACGATTATAAAATAGATATAAGAAAGATAAAATACTTGAGAACAGCAATTCTCGAAATAAATAATGAACTAATTTTTGTAATTAAAGTACCAAAATCATTCAAACTAATTCAAGTAACAACTATTATACCCATACCCTATTTTAATAAAGAAATAGAAGCAGAAGTTGAAAGTATATTTCGTCATAACAATAATACATATGTATATAGAGAAGATAAGTTTATAAATGAATGTAAAATATCAACACATTATGTTTGTTTCTTTACTTTTTGTGTAAAGTTTGTGTAAATGAGAGCAAAAGCAAAATTTACTCTCTTTGATAGAAAAATACTCAAATTTACACAAAAGTAAAGAAACGCAAAAAACCCCTTTTCTTACACGAAAAAAAAAATATTTCTTTTTCTTATATTTTATTTGAACATGAAAAATATTGAACAAAATTTTTAAAATTTTTATTTGAACTAGAAAAATAAAAACACTTTTGTTGCTGGTTTTTGTTTGATTAAAAAATGTTTAGATTATTTTGTTGTTACAAAGTAGTTGATACAAAAATGTATCAATTATTTTTGTGGCTAGATAGTAATTGATACAAAATGTATAAAATTTTTGACTCGGGTTCAAATACTCTGGTTATAACTCTATATTATATTCTCTTTTAGTCCAAATAAAAATAAAAGTTAATTTCTATTATTTTGGAATTCACTACAGATAGCATTTCTTATAGCATTGCCCTTTGAAGTTTCGCCGTATTGGTCACTATAAACAATGGGGTCCAGTTCAACTTCAACTGTTGAAAACTCGAAATCATCTTCATTCGCGAGGTTGTGGAGAACGCAGCAGCTTCTTATAAAATGGCAGAGTTTCTCATTGCCTCTTAGCTTGCAATAATACAATTGTCTGAAACGTTGTTTCAATATACCAAATGTATGTTCTATTGCAACACGGGATGAGCTTAGTTTTATGTTGAAATTTTTTTGTTCCCTTGTTAAATGGCCGTTATGTTTTTATGGAGTTACAAGATATTGGGTGCATCCATAAGCTGAATCACCCAGCAAGTAGTAATCTATTACAGAAAGTAAAAAAAAATTATTTTAATTACAAATTTATTAAATGATTACATACCTCTACAAGCCGATGCCATTGTTTGTCCTAAGCGCGAATTTTGAAAAACCCAGCTATCGTGTGACGATCCTGGATGACCAATAAAAACATTTATAAATTTTTTGTTTTCATCGCACACACCTTGCATGCCAAGGGTAACATTTCCTTTGCGATCAATATAATCGTCCTTACTGCTTTTTGGAGGATCAATCACAACATGTGTTCCATCAATGCATCCTGTGTAAAAATGAAATTAGAATTGGTTTAATTTTTTCAGAAACCAGCACTTACCAATAGCTTTTCGAAATCCAATTTTTTATTAAAAAATTCCGCAGATTCCTTTTTCTTGTCCTCGTTAGGCCATTTTATAACTTCTGGACTGAAGCTACTGATAAACGTGGTACTTTCGCAATAATGCGGCTTATACTAGCAACGCATATGTTAAAACGGTCCGCAAGATCCCTATAACTGCATGCCTCGTGTCCAGCAAACCATAAAAAAACGGCCAAATATGTGGTTGCTGGCAGCCGCTTGTCTTCACGAGTTTTTTGGTACCACTCAGCATCGTTTATGCGGGCCGACAAGTTTTTAAACAACTCTTTGGAGATGCGGAAGTGTTGCCTAAATTCTGTCTCAGTATATGTCGGCACAACGTCCTCAAGATAGTTTTTTATACAATTCCGCTTTTTCCGCTGGAACACTCCATAAGCCGACAGTATACTGTCAAGTTCTTCGCTGCTTGACTCATGGGCAGTCAACTGTACCAATTCTTCATCGCCACTAGAGTCACGTGATTCACTGTTATCACTCGAGTCACTTGAAAAAAACATCAGTTCATAAATTAGAACTTTCGCGTTTCCGGCCTCCTCAGGACCTATCGGTGCGACATAATCTCCCGCCTGCAAAAAACAATGTTACTTTATTTCGGGATTTATAAACGCACATTCACTTACCTTTTCGCTATTGGTTTCCATTGCAGAAGTCTGAAATATAATTATTTTAAAACCTTATGTAATATTAACTACACAAACACTTTATTTATTGCTGTGAAAATTTTATGCAATGTTCACTGCACAAAATTCGTTTCACTTTTGTTAATTTTTTTCACAAACAAAACATATGTTTTACTGCTGACGTTTCAAACAGCTGATTGTTTCTGACTTTACTCAAACTTACACGAAGAATTTTTTCGGGTAACTTTGTGTAAAAGAGAAACGCATTTTGACGTTAAGAGAAAAAATAAATCGCTCTCATTTACACAATTTTGGAGTAAAGAAACACGTTTGGGTAACTTTGTGTAACTTTGTGTAAAATTGTGCAAATTTGTGTAAGTAAAGAAACAGAGCTATTGTACACAGAAAAAAACATGTAAACTGATAACAAATTATAATACTGAAATAATTAATATTAATGAACAAACAATTGTAATAAAGAACGCGAAAAATGAGAAAATTATTAGTAATTATAACAACACAGAAAAAGTTTTAAATGGAAATTTTTTAATACATTACAATAATTGTACATTAAACATAGCAAACCAAAAATTCTCAAATAAAAATAAAATGTATTTAGACAAAATAATCGTTCCAAAATTTCAAAATATCACGTTTAATTCAACATTAACAATTGACGAAGTAAAACTGTCAACTATCCAAAATTTAAAAGAAATAGAAGAAATTAAATATAACAACAAAATTATAACTTATGGTGTACCACCAATAATATTAGCAACTATAGTTACAATACTGATAATAATATTATATGATAAATGTAAAAAGTCAAACGGAAGAATTCAGGAGAATTCTGTATCTAATGGGGGAGGAGTTACGTATGTACTTCCACATACACAACGAACCTCTACAAAAGATATAGAAACCATATCAAATCAATATTTAAAATAAAAACTTAAGTCAACGACACTTTTGAAAATACATAAAAAGTCGTTGATCAAAAAGTTGAAACACCAAACCATGACAATAAAATATAAATAAAAATTTAGGCAAACGACACTTGTAAAACTACAAGAAGTCGTAGCCCACAAAAAAAAAAAACCAAACACAACAACCTATTGTGTCTAGCAATCATAAATGTTTTATAAACAAACTAGATGTAAGCCGGTGTGCTTCGCTACACCCTCCCCCTCCCCCCCCCTACCGAATCGTTATGAAAGGTCTCACGCAAAGTCCCAAGGCTCTCACTAATACAGTAATTCAGATATATCACATTTAATATTAAGTTTGTGTGGGGGTACCACGCGCATTTGTCTAATCCCGCCCTTTTTTTTGTCTGACTACTCACGTTAATAATAGATGACCTGAGACCAATTTGCAAAGCTTTCTCTATCATAGTACTTAATATATATGATATTAAAAATTTACTTTGTATGGGAGGTGCCACGCCCACTAAAAATAATTAAAAAATTAAAGCCTATAGCACTCCCATATCCGCAGTAAGACTATGTGAAAATTTCAGGAAGATCAGATGAGTAGTTACGGAGATTACTTCCTACAAACAAACAAATATTACCTCTATATTATGTTAGTATAGATTATTAGTATAGATATTTTTATTTCAATGCTTGCTGATGCTGATATACAATGTTTTTGTTTTTTCATTCGGTACAACAATTATCAGATTTTTCGGCGTTCCTACCATGGAGCAAGGTACATGTAGCTGCCCATGAGAAGAAGATGGATTATCTATATTAGATCTGGCAACACTTAACTTTAGGCCTTGAACTTAGAAAATCATTTGGCAATTTTTGTTTCTTAGCGATTTTTGATTTTGCCCATTTTTGATTTTGAAAATTTTTGCTATTTTTGGGTTTGGCGATTTTTGATTTTGGCAACACATTTTCCACGACAAATCACATTGATAACTAATGAACTTATCAAAAGACTGTCGCTTTCGTAGTGCTTCATATTTTTTACATAGGAGGTGCCACGCCCACTAATCCCATCCCGCCCAATTTTTATTGGACTACTCACATTAATATCTGATGGACTCATGCAAAATGTCGAGTCTTTCCCTTTTATAGTACACCAGTTATATGATATTAGATATCTACTTTGCATGGGCGGTGCTACGCACACTGCTCCGATCACGCCCATCTTTTTGTTCGACTAATCACATACAGAACCTATGGGCTCACGCAAAGCCACAAAACTCTCTCTCTTTTACAGTACTCCAGATATATGACATTAAATAGTTACTTTTCATGGGGAGTGCCACGCCCATTGGTGTGAACCCGCCAATTTTTTGTTCGACTACTCATACTAAGATCTGATAGGATCGTGCAAAGCGTCAAAGATTCCTTTTTTAGCACACCAGTTATATGATATCATATATTTACTTTGTATGGGTGGTGCCACGCCCACAGCTCCGATCACGCCCATTTTTGTCTAACTAATCAAATGAATTACTTATGGGCCCACACAAAGTCCTAAGACTCTCACTATTACAGTACTCCAGATATATGGCATTTTATATTTACTTTGTATGGCAGGTGCCACGCCTATTGGTCCGATACTGCCCATTTTGCATCCGACTACTCACATTAGTAAGGTGACACCAGACAAATTTGAAAAGCTCTCTCTATCACAGTACTCGAGATATATAATATTGAACTTTTACTTGTATGGGAGCTACCACACCCACTTATCTGATCCCGCCTATTTCCGGCGTAGCTACTAACATTAACAATAGGTGACCTCACACAAATTTGCAAAGCTCTCCCTATCATAGTACTCAATATATGTATATGATATTAAAAATTTACTTTCTGTGGGAGGTGCCACGCCCACCAAAAATATTTAAAAAATTATAGCCTATAGCACTTCCCATATCCGCAGTAAGACTCTGTGAAAATTTCAGGAATATCAGATTGGTAGTTACGAAGATCACCTCCTACAAACAAACAAACAAACAAACACACATTACCTCTTTATAATATTAGTATAGATAATATTGATTGCCCAATAATTGTATCTTTTGCTGACACTTAAAAAGTATTGATAAATAAAATCGAAATTGTGTTTAGCAATCATAAGTTTTTTAAAAACAGGAATATTGATTGCCCAATAATTGTATCTTTTGCTGACACTTAAAAAAGTATTGATAAAGTAAAACTGAATTCTGAAGTCAGACTTAAAAATAGAAATATTTTTGTAAATTAGCCTTAAGATCAATGTGAAACAATAAAGTTGAAACATTTTTGGTTCTTTATAAAAATAAAAACTAAAGTGACTTTCCATAACTTAACTCGCGCGTCTGATAAAATTATTTCCGAATAATACCTTTTCTCAGAAAGTAGGGTGTAGGCGGCATGCTCGGTGTTCATCGACGAGCTCTGTCGGGTGCGGTGTGGTTCTTTTCCCTATTTCATGATAACGCGTAATCATAGCAAAAATGTACTTCATGCCATTTACTAATCACCATATATTAAAGAGCAGAAATGCAAAACTAAAATTGAATCTATTTAACTAAACTGATGATTTTGTTTGAATAGCTGTTTTGTCAATGTAGAGTGCACTTTTCCCTCCCTATTGCTATACTAAGCTACGCCTTTGGTAATCTTAAACACTCTTTATTTTGTATATCGATTACCCCTTTTGAGTTTAAAAGAGCATCAATAGTTAATTATTATGCATGACAATCGCATTCCTCAATAAAAGAGATACATATATTAGAACATAATTTAGTTATTTACAAAAAAAAAATGCATTGAAAAGAAGAATATATATAAATAATGATCATTAATTAATTTGAAATCATTAATAAGAAACTCTAATGAGAGACTTAAGAAAACACAAAAATTCTTTAAGTGAATGCCATATGAACTAGTATCTAAAAATAGGAATAACGTTAATAATAGAGATAATGATGTAAATAACTCGTAATGATAATTATTAATTTTTGTTTTAAGGAACTTTAGTTAAAATTAATATCTTTTTCTTTTTTTCTTTTGTTTTTTTTTTTTGTAATTTGGCAGATTCTAAAAACATGTACATTAATCCATTATGGGATAGGAAAGAAAATTGTAATTTTAATTGAATTTAGGTTTTAATGTATAGGTATAGCAAAATGAATATAAGTGTTAAAATATAATTATGATAATTGATTGTTTTACATACGTTTCTGTTGATATTTTAATTTTTATTTTTGAATTTTTTGAGTTATTTTGTTTCTTTGCTACCAATATTCAAAGCAGCATTTTGCTGGGGATTTTCGTGTTCTTCGAAGAGTGCGCACCATTCGTTGATTGAAAATTTCCTGTAAAGTGATAGAAGGTTTTAAATATATTGAAATCGTTAAAAAATATCACCAAAACCTATTTAAACATGACCATATTAAATTTTTTTTTTTTTTTTATATATTTTAACACTTACTTTAGATTTGGCTCACTTACAAGTTAGTTAAATATTAAATAGAAAAAGATTAATAGTAATATATTGTTAATTTTTTTGGTTTTATAATTTGTTACTGTTGACAACTTTTATTTGGCTGAGTAAGTTTACTCCGCAGCGAATTCCAATGACAAAACGATGTAAATTTCTTTTTTTTTTGTTTTGGTGTGCACCTTTCATTTTATGGTAAAGATTTGACAGGAAAAGAGACATCTGGTGTAATAGTTTATGCTTGAATCTGTAGGCCTCTTTTTGTTAAAATATTCCATTAAGTGTTATTCGGCAATGTATCTTCTTTTGTATTACCGCTCGTTTCAGTATTGTACAGCTTTTTAAATAGGGACACTTCTCGCTAATCTTGCTATTTATGTCCGCGTTAAATTAATATTAATTTTTTTTTTTGTTCTTAACAACTCTTACGAGTATTAATTGTTTTGACCATATAAGGTATGCAAATATTATTTAATTTAATAAAACTATATAAAATTTATACGACTCATTTCAATGATTTAATAACGATCTTATCACCACGAGTTCTGAATGTTGAGAGAAAAAAAATTATTTTTTAAAACGGATATTAGTTGAACTTAGCACATGCCTTATAAAGTATTGATGTCACAACTGTATTCAGCAGCTATTAAAGCACTGAACATATGAAATAGTGTTGACAAATAAAGAGCTGTAAAGAGGAAAAAAGGCAATTTTTGTGGGTAATAACAAAAGTTATTTTTTTTGTTTGTTTTTAGAATAGATTTCTATAGTATGTGGTGGGGGGGGGGGGGGGTAGAATCCCTAACAAACCTGCTTCGTAAAGAAGCCTGTGATTGAATTACGAACAGGAAAAAGGATTTAAAAGAAACTTTTGGTGTGGCTCGACCCACGAAAAGCCGGGCAATTGAAATTTATATTCTATGAATCTATAAATCGGATGCATAAAATCTTCCTATAAATTTGCCTGAACAGTCCTCCACATCGTAAAGAGAACTTCCTACTTTTTTCCGGATTCTACTTTTTAAATATTTCGGTGCAAACTTGGCATTTATAGCGTCTTTAAAACTACTTTGGGCATGATTCTTACGAAAAACTTCTTGGCCAACACGGTAAGCTATAGGTTTTGAACGCGTATTATAAGTTTTCGTATATTTTTGATGAGCCAAATTTAAATTGTGGGATATTTTTTCTCTTAGATTATTAAATCTGTCAACACGCTTTATTATTGTATCATCCTGTAACATGTTTAATTTATCCAACAGTGGATAAGATGACCCATGTAAACACATATTTTGCACAAATAATGCATAATAAGGAGAACTTTGTATAGACGTGTGATAATCACTACTCAAAACACCAAGTATTCGAGGAATACACTCATCCCAATTAAGGTGATGTGGTTCGTTCTTCGGAAAAAACGTATTTTTGAGATAATCTCTCGATTAGCACTCTCAGAGGGTTGGCCTGTTTTTATATGGGTTATCCCGTATAATGTAAGAAAATCCTGCATTTCCTTGGAGACAAATTGTTTTCCGTTATCACTGTGAAAATATTGCGGTACACCAAACGTATTAAAAACTTAATTTTGCAGATAATCTATGATATTGATAGACGTTGCGTATTTTAATGGTTTGAAGAAGAGAAATTTTGTAAAGTGGTCTATTGCGATAAACAATTGTTTTCAATTTCGAGGACGGATATGGACCAAGAAAGTCGCAATATATGCGTTGAAACGGCCGTACAGTTATGATCACCCATTGGTGATTGCTTTACAATCTTCGCACTTACTCACAAACATTTTAATGTCGCGTGGCATAGATGGCCAAAAGTATTTTTCTCGAACTCGAGAGTGTGTTTTTAAGTAGCCTCCGTGACAACTTGAAGCATGGGCTAAGTTAATAGCTTTTTCGGTTAGACACATTGGCAACCATAATCGCCATAGGCTCTTTTCTTCGTCTTCTATACCTTGCCGAAATTTAACTCGTTTGTATATTAAGTTTTCAGATAAACGCAAATCAGGAAGACTACTGAGATTTTCGGAGACCGTCCTTGCTAAGTTTTTACAGTCTTCACTTTGGTATTCAAGGGATGTTAAAGGGATTTCATTAAAACAAAATCGCACACTAAGATCATCTACGTCAAACCTTGAAAGTGTATCTGGTATAGGGCCGAAACTTTTGGACACAAAAACGGCTGCTAAGCATTCTAACTCTGTCACCGTGTAATTCCTTTGCGCACGGTTAAGTTTCTGTGACACAAAAGATATTGATCTTTCCCTACCATCCTCATCAATTTGATATAGCACCCCACCTACTCCAACTCTAGATGCATCGCACTGCATAATAAATTCTTTCGAGAAATCGGGCTGTGCCAATGAGGAGCACTTGAAAGAGCAGCTTTAATTTTTTTTTGAAGGATTCAATAGCAAGAGAAGTGATTGAAAATGGACCTTTCTTTTTACAGGGACAGTCAGTAAGCGGCCCGGCAAGATTGGCGAAATTACTTATAAAGGATCGGTACCAATTGGCCATGCCTATAAATCGACGTAGTTGACGGGGGCTTTTTGGTAAGGGAAAGTCCACTATAGCTGAAACTTTATCAGAGTCAACTTTTAAGCAACCATTTCCGATACAATATCCTAAATATTTGATTTCTCTTTGACAGAACTTGCTTTTATTTACGTTTATAGTGAGTCCTGCCGTTTTTAAATATTTTGCAACCTGACTTCGCATGTTAAGGTGTTCCTCAAAAGTACAATTGCACACAAGTAAATCGTCTAAATAAATAAAGACATTTTCTTTTAGTCTAGATGGTATGACTTTGTCCATCAATCGACTCATGGCTTATGGACCATTGCATAGCCCAAAAGGCATAACTTTATATTGGTAGAGGGGTCTACCTGAAACTGCAAAAGCTGTTTTTTCTTTAGATGAGTCTGTGAGGCGGATCTGGAAAAATGCCTTTTTAAGGTCTATTCCACCTTATAAAGTGTGTATCTTTTAATCTGCTTAGTAACCCATTGATATGAGGAAAAGGGTATGAATCTTTCTTAGTAATTTCATTTAATTTTCTCGAATCTAAGTAGAGACGAACTTTCCCAGGCTTCCTAACGTTAACAACTGGAAAACACCAAGGAGAATTTGACTCCTCAATTACACCCATTTCTAAAAGTCGATCTAGTTCGTTATATACTTCAGCTCGGAGAGGAGGCGAAAGAGGGTAATGTCTGCATTGAATGGGGACAGCGTCACCTGTCTCAATATTGTGCTCTGAGTGATTGGTACAACCCAGGCTAAGTTTTTCGAAAGAAGGAAACTCTTGAATTATGTAATCAAGCTTAAGTTTTTGATCGGGGGTTAAACTATGAAAATAAATATTTTTATCAACAGGGTTTTCAATTTCAACAGAATCGATGGCTGGAATTATGTTTGGTGCGATTGCGAAAGAGCGCCAAAAATCAAGACCTAAATAAAGAGATTGCAACAAGTACGGTACAATATAAAAATTTATTAATTTTTCTACACCTTTATAGGTAACCGGAAGTTCGCAATAACCAAAAATCCTTTGTTTAGACCCATCGGCCGTTGACACGAAGGATCTAAAAGGTTTTAACGCAATTGAGTGACGGTCCAAAGAATCCATACTTTTTTTGCCTAAAATTGATACACTACCCCCGAATCTAACACTCCGAACAAACTTTCATCTAAAATTTTAACATTGGCAAACGGTCTTTCATCGGTATTAGTACACAGGCTTGAGGATTGAATCAGATGTCTATAGAATTTTCTCTTTTTAAAACGATTTCTACAAGTTGCTATATTTTTATTAAGTGTCTTTGGTGTTAAATTAAAATTTGTGCATGAGGATATTAAATTGTTTGTTGAGATCAAGGGAATCGTTTCGTCATCCTATGGAAGACTCTGCGATTGATCTAATGCGAACTCGGGGTCTGAGGTTTTGAACGAGAGTCCCCGGTGGCCATCTCGCTCCTCGTTCGGTTTCCCAAATGAGAATTAGTACACTTGGTTGTATTAATACCCTGTTGACCACACTTGAAACAAAATAGATTTCTAGTATCTTCTGGGCAGTATATATAAGAATGGCCAAGTGCGAAGCAATTCCAACATTTTATTTTTGAATAATCTGGCTTTGAGAAACGGCGGGATAGTTGTAGGGCCTCTAATTGAGGATCGATCTCTAAATCATTATTTAGTTCCTCCTCTACGACAGCCTCAATTTCATTAACATGACGAGTTGAGTTAATATTTGGCAAAGCTACTTTAAAATATCGATAAGTGGCTTATCTACAATGGGTTCTCTCATACGAGAGTTCATTGATACTACATTAGTATGAAAATCATCGTAGGTCTCCTTAAATTGTTGCTTACGAGTCGAAATTAAAGGGTCCGCCAAATAACTTTTTTTTTTTGAAAATGCTATAAAAAAAAACTACTGAATATTATCTCAAATTTCTTTTTTTATTTGAAAGTACAATCCTTCCGGTTAATAATGGAAAATAATTTCATTCAAATGGCTGCCTCGGCTGGCCATGCAGTAGCCTACACGATCGGTCCAATTTTTAAGCACATTATCGATTGTGCGCAGCTGTATTTCACCAATAGCTTCACGAATATTGTCCTTTAAAGCGTCAATTATCTCTGGCTTGTTGGCGTAACACTTATCTTTGAGGGCACCCCACAAATAATAGTCCAACGGTGTCAAATCGCAGCTCCTAGGTGGCCAAACGACATCAGCTCTGTGGCTGATAATGCGATCTTCAAAAACAGGGCGATCTTCGGCTGTGTGGCACGTAGCGCCATCCTGTTGAAACCAAATGTTTCCAATATCCTCCTCTTCAATTTTTGTCAACAAAAATTCATTCAACATGGCCCGATAGCGATCGCCATTGACTGTAAAGGCCATTCCTTGCTCATTTTCGAAGAAAATGGCCCAATTATGCCTCTGGACCAAAATCCGCACCAAACAGTGACTTGTTTTGGGTGTATCGGCTTTTCAATGTATGCGTGCGGGTTTTCTGTGCCCCAAATGCGACAATTTTGCTTGCTTACATACCCGCCAAGATCAAAATGAGCTTCATCTGAAAAGATGATTTTTTTTGGCAAAATCGGCATTTTCTGTAAGTCGATGGCAGGCCCACTTAGCGAAGCGAAAACGCATTGGATGGTCAGTTGGCTTCAACTCCTGAACCAATTGGACTTTGTATGGCGTCATACCAAGGTCTTTATGCAAAATTCTTCTCAATGATGCCTCCGAAATGTTCAATTCTTGAGAACGACGGTGAATTGATGTTGATGGCGCTTCACGCACACTTTCTGCCACAGCAGCAATATTCTCGGGTGTACACACTGTTTTTGGCTTTTCACGCCTTGGTTTATCGATGAGGATGCCAGTTTCTTTCACTTTATTCACTTTTTTTTTCTCTTCTTCCAAAATCCGTACGCAATTTTCGCACACATTCTGCAACATTACCATGATTTTCAAAGTAATGTCGCAATATTTCCCAGCATTGTTCAAGCATATACACAACCATATTCGTTCAGCGGAAGGATAAAACTAATTATCTGTCAAATCAGACGTGAGCTAAGTGTTACCATTCACGAAATAAGCACTAGTTGAAAAAAAAAACGTTAGATGGCGGACCCTTTAGAAGAAGCACTTCATGGTCAGTTTCTAAACTTCCGAACTCTTTCGTTATTGAAGATTTAAGTACGGGATATGAAGAGTTACGATTTTGTTTAATAAAACTCCAGAACCAGTCTTCTGCTTTACCACTTAAAAAAAATTTAAAATTTTCCATCAAATATTCGTGGCTGCAGTGTGTTCTTTCGCACAATGTGTCTATTTTAAAAAGGAAATCAGGTACACTAGCAGATCCATCAAAGTTTACTTTCCATTTTTCTATTTTTGTATTCATTACTGCAGGTCATGTTGAAGGGTACAACTGGGCTTGAGAAGGCATTATGAAAGGTGCTGCTGTTTCTCTCCTTGATTGAGAAATATGTGAAATAGTTTGTTTCAAAACGCTAAGCTCATTTCTCTTTTCAGCTTGCATAGAACTAATAGTTTGCTGTAACATGTTTACTAAAGATTCAGTTGAATTATGGGAGGAAGCTTGTTCATTAAAAGCAGCATTATCAGGGATTTTAAAATCCATATTTAAATGTGATAAAATTCTAGCCTGATTATCAATAAATCCGATTGGAGTTAAAATATCTTCTAGAGAAGCCTGACTTAAATTTTGGAATGATGACTCGTGTAACACTCCTGGTATTGTAGATGAATATTCACTATTATCAACTTGAGAATTTGTATGTGTTTCAGTTATTTGTTCCGAAGCAGATTCAGTATTTTCTGTTTGAATATTTATTTCTTCCGACTGACTGTTTAGATTTGCAGCAGGGACGTTAGATTCTATATTTTCTTGGTTTTTACTTAATGGTGGAGTACGTGTGACCTTTGGTCTAGATAGAAGGGGTTTTTACTTTCTAATAAATTACTTGGATTTGAAGTTGATTTACCTCTACCTCTAGATGAATTCAAACTGCTATTTGAACTTCGAAGGGAACTACGAGCTTGGTAGCTCATTATATGCAATAAAATTTATAATAAGTTTTCTCTAAGACGCATTTAAGAGAAAGTAAAAAAAATGTATTTAATAAAAAAAATAAATAAATATTTGTATTTAATGTTTTAAAATTTATTGAGGAATTTGACTATCATTTACGCAAAAAAAACTACGATACTCTTTAAGAACATGTGATTTAAACTATTAATATGAAGTTATAATTAATTTGTTCGACAGAACATGGTACAATAAATCACCAAATAACAAATGTATGCGATATAAAGTCTCATATATAGATAAAAACTAATTGTATTCTCTCTAACTCTTTTAACTATATTGACTAAAAGCCATTGGAACTGAGATAGTAATATAGTAATTTGCAACAGAAGATTATGTTTTGCGTATAGAAAACTTCTCGTCTTCAAAACTAGATTAAAACCGTATCCAATTGAAATGAAACAAAGATTTTGTAGCAGTTAAAGATTTAGATTTCTAATTTTGAAAATTAAGACTTACAAAACTTTATTACAACCTATTGGAGTTGATGTTATCAAAAGAGAGTCAGTTTCATTTAAGAATGTGATGACAATAAACAGTTTTCTGTTATATCTGAATAACACTAATCTTAATCAAAACGTTAATATTCCTTTTATATTTAATAGAACGATGTAAAAAAATACATTTTATTCAAGTTTTGCCAAAAAAAAAATTTTATTGATACATAAAAATATCAATAGCTTTCGCTGGAACGTTGGGCGCCATCTATGTTACGCGCGTCTGATAAAATTATTTTCGAATAATACTTTTTCTCAGAAAGTAGGGTGTAGGCGGCATGCCCGGTGTTCATCGACTAGCTCTGTCGGGTGCGGTGTGGTTCTTTTCCCTATTTCATGATAACGCGTAATCATAGCAAAAATTTACTTCATGCCATTTACTAATCACCATATATTAAAGAGCAGAAATGCAAAACTAAAATTGACTCTATTTAACTAAACTGATGATTTTGTTTGACTAGCTGTTTTGTCAATGTAGAGTGCATTTTTCCCTCCCTATTGCTATACTAAGCTACGCCTTTGGTAATCTCAAACACTCTTTATTTTGTATATCGATTACCCCTTTTGAGTTTAAAAGAGCATCAATAGTTAATTATTATGCATGACAATCGCATTCCTCAATAAAAGAGATATTTTAGAACATAATTTAGTTAATTTTATTTACAAAAAAAAAAAAAATTCATTGAAAAGAAGAATATATATAAATAATGATCAATAATTAATTTGAAATCATTAATAAGAAACTCTAATGAGAGACTTAAGAAAACACAAAAATTCTTTAATAGAATGCCTTATGTACTAGTATCTAAAAATAGGAATAACGTTAATAATAGAGATAATGATGTAATGTACTCGTAATACAATGGAATACTATTATAACGTTAATGATAATTATTAATTTTTTTCTAAGGAACTTTAGTTAAAATTAATATCTTTTTCTTTTTTTTCTTTTGTTTTTTTTTTTTGTAATTTGGTAGATTCTAAAAACATGTACATTAATCCATTATGGGATAGGAAAGAAAATTGTAATTTTAATTGAATTTAGGTTTTAATGTATAGGTATAGCAAAATGAATATAAGTGTTAAAATATAATTATGATAATTGATTGTTTTACATACGTTTCTGTTGATATTTTATTTTTTTATACCCTCCACTCCACTGTGCAGAGTTTGCCATTCCGTTTGTAATAATTAGAAAAAAAAATTTTGGACCCCATAAAATATATATATTTGTGATCCTTATAGCAACCGGAGTTGATATAGCGATGTCCGTCTGTCCGTCTGTGGAAATCACGATGACGGCATCAATCGGGCAGCTAGGGTGCTCGTTGACATAAAAAATAATTCACTAACATCCTGAAAAGTTTGCTATTTAAAATCGTCCAAATCAGTCGTTTAGGGCCCGAGATTTGAATGAAGAACTAAAAAAAGTCTTGAAAAAATATAATTTTCTATGTTGTTCTTGTCACGATCACGCCCTGAATAGTGCAGCTACAGTGATCATTTTTAGTGAGAATGATTCATCAAATTCATGGGAAGATTTCTATTTCAAAAATCATTAAAATCGGTGGAACAGGTCCAGGGAAATCTCTGAAAAAGTAAAAAAAAAATGAAAGATATGATGTTTCTATATTGTTCTTGTTGTTATTCTAAATGCTGTGTTGTTGTCATAGCTGGACTTGTTGTTTTTGTGGTCGTTGTGGTAATAATATAATAAAAACCAACCCTTTGTACATTTTTTTATTAACTCTGGTAGAAAAATTTAAAAGTTTACATTGTTTTGGCATCACTCTAAAAATTTGTTAGATCATTTCTGTTACCACGAGCCCGCCTGCAAAATTTCAGATCGAATGGCTCACGGGAAATTGGTTAAAATCGATGCAAAATTTTTTCGACAAGCAGACACTACGAGTTAATATAAAGGGAGTAAAAATTCACCAACATCTATAGCAAATAATGCTAAAATACCTTGTTGTTAATAAAAAAAAAAAAAACAATGTAAATATAGCAAAAAAAAATTTTATGTATAAATTTATTTATAAATTTATATAAACATATTAAATAATACAAATAGTATACATATATTATATATGTATATCCATAACAACTGCATGTTAGAAATAAGTCGGTATATTATTTTATTTACATAAAATTCTGCAATATTTTGTTGTGGGGAAAATACATTTCTTTTGCATTAACAGAGTGTCACTTCATTTTGCTCAGCGTGACTATGCCACAGTAGATGGCGCCACAATTTTTGTTTGTTCTAATTAGCTTTGCAATAGTTATTTCTATTTTAACATGAATGTTAATATTTTCAACTGGATATCATACAGAACAATGTTAAGAGTATACACGGGCTGGTATTTTATTTCATACGTATTTTCATTATTCTTTTACAAATATGAACATAAGTTTGGCATATTAACTTTTTGTTGTCTTTACAAAATAGAGTTACCGAGTTCATCAATGAGTTTTTTGTTTTCAAAACAGTTCTACATAGTTATATAGAATTATTATTCTGCTTTACCTACAAAATATCTGATTGCGATTACATCTAATTTTTAAAAATTGTTTATAATTACTAAAGCATTATTATTCACATAAATACAAAATTGCCATTTTTAAATTTTCCATTCAAATTTAAGAAAATATCAATTCTAAAAACTGGAATTAAAAATTTCCAATTATAAATTACAATTAATTGAATTTCAGAAAATCATATCAAAACGTCGGAAATTATAATTTTAAATTTAGAAGACATCAATTGCATCTCTAATATATAAATTTTATTCGTTAAACACAAATTGAAATTCAAAAAAAAAACACCAAATACCTATGTTTACATTTAAAAAATTTTTACATTTAAAAAATATATTGACATTCAGGAGAAATTAATAGCTTTTCAGTACCGCGATTCAGTAACTTCTTTTAACGATAGTCGAATCGTTAAAAAAAAGAAAATTGCAATATTATCAGTAAAATTTTTAAACGATATTCGCTATTGTTAAAGTCAGCTGTTGTTGTTATCTAAACGACAACCATTTTTGTGTTGTTTATTCATACATAAATAAAAATCATAAAATAGTGAAAATATTTTGCTTTAATTAAAAAACTTTTTTATATAAATAAAAAAATTAAATAGCATATTCAATTCATTATTTCATTTTCAAATAAATACACAGAAATATTAGTAAAATATAAAGATATTAAACATAAACATAAAATCATCCTGTCAAACACGAAGTAATTTGTTTTTTTTTTCTATTCTTCTTTGTGTTTTTCGCTTATTTTGACAGAGAAGCCACTCGTTTACAATTTAAATAAATAGAAAAATAGATTTGTCGACTATCGTTAAGATGTATCTACTTAGTGAATCACTTAATCCTTAGTGCAAACAACAATAGCTATAGATATATTTGCGATTTTCGGATCGTTGACATTTACAGAATCACACTACAGAAAACATTAATTTATATTCAATGAATTTTAGAAAACGTCAAATGATATTTAAGAATTGCGAACATAAAAACTGTTACATAAATAAACGCAATTTGATGAGAATGTTATTTTTTATATATAAATTTTCACAACTTTTTTGGATGAAAATTTGAAGTTTTTCAGAAAATAAAGAGAACAAATTATTTTATTTAAAATTTCTGGGAAATCTGGCTTTTTGCGTTTGGCATCCCTAATTTGAATATTTATTATTATAAATTTATTCTCTATGTTTTCCAAATATGGCAATATTTTAATAAAAATATTGAGAGAGTTTTTTTTTTGGTTATTATTTTGTTACTCCATCCGACCTGTATGGCCGCAATGAAGAAATATTTGGCCGGTTAAAAAAACTATACAGCCATCTCCAATTAGCACGATTTAATGCATATAGCCACCCTACACAACCATTACCTTTCCAATGGAGATTAGGGCGAGCTATTTAATTAGCAAAAACTAAATTAAACGAGAAGTTATGTCATATAACTGGAAACGCATGCATATAGGTATATAACCTAAATGCATGCCGATCAGCAACCACGATGACCAAAAAGCAAACACCGAAATAAATCCGAAATAATAGAAAAGACGAAAACCAACCCAAAGAATTTGCTGAAATAATTTGGTATTAAGTTTAACAAATTGTTTACTTTTTCATTTACATTTATTATCAAGACTCAAACCGAGGTGGAGGGTATCAAAGATTCGGCACAGCCGAATTTAACACTCTTACTTGTTTTTTTTTAATTATTTGAGTTATTTTGTTTCTTTGCTACCAATATTCAAAGCAGCATTTTGCTGGGGATTTTGGTGTTCTTCGAAGAGTGCGCACCATTGATTGAAAATTTCCTGTAAAGTGATAGAAAGTTTTAAATATATTGAAATCGTTCAAAAATATCACCAAAACCTATTTAAACATGACCATATTAAATTTTTTTTTTTTTTTTATATATTTTAACACTTACTTTAGATTTGGCTCACTTACAAGTTAGTTAAATATTAAATAGAAAAAGATTAATAGTAATATATTGTTAATTTTTTTGGTTTTATAATTTGTTACTGTTGACAACTTTTATTTGGCTGAGTAAGTTTACTCCGCAGCGAATTCCAATGACAAAACGATGTAAATTTCTTTTTTTTTTGTTTTGGTGTGCACCTTTCATTTTATGGTAAAGATTTGACAGGAAAAGAGACATCTGGTGTAATAGTTTATGCTTGAATCTGTAGGCCTCTTTTTGTTAAAATATTCCATTAAGAGTTATACGGCAATGTATCTTCTTTTGTATTACCTCTCGTTTCAGTATTGTACAGCTTTTTAAATAGGGACACTTCTCGATAATCTTGCTATTTTGTCCGCGTTATATCAATATTAATTTTTTTTTTGTTCTTAACAACTCTTACGAGTATTACTTGTTTTGACCATATAAGGTATGCAAATATTATTTAATTTATTAAAATTTTTTACGATACCACGAGTGTTGAGAGAAAAAAAAAATTATTTTTTTAAAACGGATATAAGTTGAACTTAGCACATGCCTTATAAAGTATTGATGTCACTACTCTATTCAGCAGCTATTAAAGTACTGAACATATGAAATAGATAGTGTTGACAAATAAAGAGTTGTAAAAAGGGAAAAAAAGGCAATTTTTGTGGGTAATAACAAAAGTTATTTTTTTTTTGTTTGTTTTTAGAATAGATTTCTTTAGTATGTTGGGGGGGGAGAATCCCTAACAATATATAAGTTTGTCAAATTTTGGACCCAATAAATTATATATATTTATATACAGACGATGACGGCTTCAACTGTGCACCTAGGGTGCTCCTCGGCATAAAAAATGATTCACTGACATCCTGAGAAGTTTGCTATTTAAAATCGTCCAAATCGGTTGATTATGTCCCGAGAATTGAATGTCTATATTGTTATTGTCATGATCACGCCCTCAATAGGACAACTGAGGCGCTCGTTTTTAGTTCGGTTGATTGGTTAACATCATGAGAAGGGTTTTCTTCGAAAAATCTTGAAAATCGGTTTAATAGGTCCCGAGAAATCACTGAAGAATTAAAAAAAATTAAAAATATATGTTTCTGTATTGTTCTTGTTGTTATTCTAAATGTTGTATTGTTATCATAGCTGAACTTGTTGTTTTTGTGGTCGTTGTGGTAATAATATAATAAAATCGAACCCTTTGTAATTTTTTTTTACCAACTATGGGAGAAAAATTATAAGTTTCCATTGTTTTGGCATCACTAAAAAATTAGTTAGATGATTTTTATCATCGCCACAAGCATGCCTGCAAAGTTTCAAATCGATTCGGTCACGTTAAAGGGGTTAAAAATCGATCCAAAATTTTGTCGACAAGCAGACACTACGAGTTAATATAGAGGGAGTAAAAATTCACCCAAGTCTAAAGCAAATAATGCTGAACTACTAATAAAAAAACAATTTAAATTTACCAAAAAAAAATATTTTATGTATTAATGTATTTTAAAAAAAATACAACAATAACTTTTGATGTTATATTTTTGTGTGCAATATTTACATAGCCATACATACATATATTAAATAATAAAACAATTACATATATTCTATATATGTATATCCATAATAACCGTATGTTAGAAATAAATCGGTATATTATCTTATTTATATAAAATTCTGCAGTGTCACGTCATTTTGCTCAGTGTGACTATGCCACAGTAGATGGCACCACAATTTCTGTTCTAATTAGCTTTGCAATAGTTATTTCTGATTTAACATGGTTGTCAACATTTTCAATTAGATATCAAACACAACAATGTTAAAAGTATACACAGAGCAGACTTAAGAAGAAGAAATGAGTTTTTTGCTTTCAAAACAGTTCTACATAGTTATATAAAATTATTATTCTGCTTTACCTACAAAATATCTGATTGCGATTACATATAATTTTTAAAAATTGTTTATAATTACTAAAGCATTACTATTCACATAAATACAAAATTGCACCTTTTAAATTTTCCATTCAAATTTAAGAAAATATCAATTCTAAAAATTGGAATTCAGTTTTCCTGTTATAAATTAGAAAATACCAATTGAATTTCAGAATATCACATTAAAACGTCGGACATAATAATTTGAAATTTAGAAGACATCAATTGAATTCTTTAAATATATTTTATTCTTTAAACACAAATTGAAATTCAAAAAACACTAAATATGTTTACATTTAAAAAATCAACTGAAAAAATATTGTGATTCAGGAGACATTAAGAGCATTTCAGGATAAGAAAACATTAATTTAAATTGAATGAAGTTCAGAAAACCTCATATGATATATAAGAATTGCGAACATAAAAATTGTTACATAAATAAAGCGCAATTTGATGAGACTGTTATTTATTTATTACTAGCTGTACCCGGTCCGCTTTGCTGGCCCCTAGTAAAGATTTTAAATCTTATAAAACTTTTATTGTACAATGTTTCTTATTAGTGAAATTATGTCTATCATATACATGAAATTAATTAGCAACCTTTATTGCAATGCTCTCTGATAAACAATATTTTTTGTTTTGCCTTCATTTGCGATAAAAAAAAATGATGACGGTCTACCAACTCGTGAGCATCCAACGTATAATTGTCCATGTGTGAAACATGGTGTTTCAAGATTTAATCCGCAGACTTGCAACGATTGACCTTGAGATTTATTAATTGCCATAGCAAATGTTAGACGTACTGGAAATTGAATGCGTTTAAAGTTAAATGGCATATCTGATGGAATGATTGGATAAGTGAAATTAATACATTTCCGCCTTTGTATTTTCCAATTAATGTAGTTGCTTCAATTATATCGTTGAATAATTTGTTAACAGCCAGTCTAGTACCATTACAAAGCCGTAGTTGATTTAAATTTCGTAAAAGAATTATTGGCACACCAATTTTTAATTGTAGAATGTGAGGTGGAGTTCCAGGCAGATCAAGTGAATTTAAAAATTCTATTGGGTAATTCACAATTTCATCTGGATCCATAATGCAATCAATCGATTTATATGTTTTTGTTTGGCCATTAATTTCATTTAGAATATCAATATTAATGTCACGGACATCTTTGTTTTTGGCTGCTAAATTAGCGCGATCACTTAACCATTGATGATTCTTATAATTATGTATGATATTGGGGTACACACTTGCAATTAAATCTTCTTTGGATTCATTAGTAACACAAAAATTTTCAGGTAATGTTATTATTCCTGTTGTATTGCCTATAGCAATTTTTGCATTTCCAACGTCCAATAATTGGTTAGAAAACAAATGTGCTGATTGGTCATTTTTATAGTAAGTGATAGTTTTTGAACAAAATGCCACAAGTTAGATGATTTTAAACATGCCCTTAATTGATCTGCTGGTGTTGATCGTGTAATAAGTGGTAAAGTTTGCTAAAATCACATGCCAATAATATAAGAGCACCTCCAAATAGTTGGTCGTTGTTACGTAAATCTTGCAATGTTCGATGCAATGCCTCTAATGACTTTCTGTGTGCCATTGTGCGTTCATCCCATATACTAATCTTGCACAGTTGGAGTACCTTTGCCATTGCAGATGTTTTCGAAATACTGCATGTTGGTGTTTCTGTTAGTTGCATATTTAATGGTAATTTTAATGCAGAATGTGTCGCTCTGCCACCATCTAACAAAGTGGCCCATTGCCAATGCTGTATTACCATTTGAACGTATTGCTGCTAAAATAACTGAAATTAGATGTGTTTTCCCAGTACCTCCGGAATCATCTAAGAAATAAATTCCAGCAGTTCCTCATTAACATATTGCATAATATTGTCTTAAACATGTTTTTGCTGTGGATTCATTTTTGGTGTCTAAACATATAAAACAAACGTATAAAATTATAAATTGAAAACAATTAATAAATTTGAAACAAATTTAAAAGTTCCTTTTTAAAGCATAATGTGTTGCTAAGCAATTGAGTATATGATGGTAGGTCGTTCCAAGGACCGATTGTATAATTTAAAAATTGTCTCGTAGACAAAAGGTTTTTATATTTTTGTGATATCAGGTTTTTTCCACGTGGAGATTTGGCAAAAGTAATTCTCCTATAAAGATATTCAGGTTCCTTTAAATATATTAGTTTATGCATCATCAAAAGACATTTATACCTTAATACATCTTCAAAACAAATTTTATGCAACTGATATGAAAACGGTGATATACTTTCCCTTCTACTACGACTAAATACATATCTGGCTATGTTGTTATGCTGGCTACACACCAGCCAACGGTTGCTTCAACCGGTTGCATAAACCAACGAAAAATATAAAAAAGTTTTGATATTTCTGGTTGGTTGAGGCAACCGTTGATAGGTGTGTATCATTGTTGCTAAAACACATTGAAGCAACCGTTGCCTGGTGTGTAGCCAGCCTTATACGTGACCACAAGTCGATTAAAATCAATGGTGTCACAATTTGCAAATATTTCACACCCATACAATAAAACAGGAATTAAATATGTTTTTGCCAGGAGCATCCGTATATTAAAGGGCGTCGATGCTTTAACAGCCCACAGGTTTCTCAGCATACCATGATCTTTTCCAGCCGAAATATTAATATGGTTTTTCCATGAAAGTTGGGCATTGAATGTTATTCCTAGAATTGATGGTGATGGAACAAAATTGATTATTTTGTTGTTTATTTTCAAAAGGTCGGTATTTTCAAGTCTTTTCTTATTATTTCTTGACAAGAAGATGCACTTTGATTTTTCGGATTTATGCATAGACCATTTATGCTCGCCGATATATGAATTTTATACAAATCGTTGTTAATGTAGTCAATACAATAACGTACATTTTCAAATTTAGAGCTTATGTACATTAGAGCGACTCAACTTATATGGAAGAGAAACAAGTGATTTTGTTACCCCTCTGAAAATAAAGCTTGATATGTTTTCTGATGATTCCCAAAATATTTTGGTTCTAGCATTGACCATCCGTGAGCTGGACCATTTTTAAAAAAGGTCTTTTTTCAGTTTTTCGAATTTTTTTGTACTTTGCTCCAAGACGACATAAATAAAATTTGGTATCATCGAAAAGAGTTTTTGAAGCAGCATCCAGTGGTATATAAAACTTGACCAATTGCGACCTACTAGTTGATATATTTAACTAAATACATATTTTCGTTTCGGGTTTTCATACAAATTCTACGTATTTGGAAATAATGTTTTGCTTTTCAAATGGAATCTGTTTTAATATAATGTTAACTTATTTTTTTTTTTAATTATTCACATAAAACGCGAAAATCGCGATATATTTTATATTTTCTTAATATAGGCAATATGGGTATCAAATTTTTTCATTTTTCAATTATAATAATCCGGTGATAAGCAAAATATCTGTTTTCAAATCTAGGATGCTGTGAGATATATTTAAGTTTTTAAATATTAATTTTTTAGTTGAATACATATATGAGAAAAATAGTTACTAACAGAACAAATTAAATTAGTTAACTAAACTACAAATTAAAAAATTTATCGAAATGTGAAAAATACAATTACAATAAAAAATATAAAATTTATAAAAAATCTTTTCGCGATTCTATCTTTGTATAAAGTTCGCACGATTCCATTTTGTTTGCAATATGACCTGGTCGATTACTTTCGATAACGGAATGACATGATTGGCTTACTAGCTTAACAAATCGTTCCGTGTTTTGCGAATGGCATGGGAATTCTAAATTGATTTCGGTAAAAGAAGCAGTTAATTTTATCTCTATAAACAGTTTTTAACTTGTGACTTTACCTGGTATTACAATAATTTCTTCAGAATCACAAAGAATTGAATAAAAGGTGGCTCAGTAATGCGACCAATTTCATTCCAATTTATCATATCTTTTAAGGACTCGCACTCGAACAATATTTTTGGAATATTGAATTGTCGAATATCATCAATCTTACTATCGCGTGCTTCGAGAATGATTTTTAATGCCTCCGAGCGAACTTCTTTTTCCTTGTCTGTTGCCATTGGGAGTAAAATATTTTCTGGATGTGCAAAAAACCCGTTTATTTGAATGGAAAGATTGACAATTTCTTGAAGTTCGATTGGAAGCATACGAGTCCATTTTATATATTTTAGTAAGTGGCGGCTTCTGTGAATGGCATGAGGCTGACTTTTTCATAACGAAAAATGCCAACTTTGTTACTTCTTCTGAGGGGGCGGTTTGAGTAACCTAGAGTTTTAAAATTCTTGATGCTGTCGTCAACCAACGCGATAAATTCAGTAATCCGGGCTTCATACTGGATACATCGCTATCACAATTTCCACTGTCTACGGCTTTGACCATTTCAAACAAGTATTTTTGGTCTGCACCTAGGTCCCAACTGTCAATACTTATGGGTGAAATGCCCGATATCGGTGCAAAATCAGAAATTGGCTTTGAGTATACGAAATTTTAAATACAGGAATAAATTAAATACAAACTCAAAAATGGTCTAGTGATACTTGCCGGTATATTTTCGAAGTCTCTTTTCCCAACAGACTTTCGTTCGTGAAAATGCAGTTCGTGAAAATGAAACAGGCATACAAACCACTGTAACGGTCGCTGAAGTTCTCTTTCCAAAGTACAAATAGTTCCGTTATGTTTGCCTGTATTTATACTAGTACCATCACAATTCACTACAACCAGGTTATCTAAGGCAATGCTTTCATTATTTAGGAAACTGAGAATTCCTTTTGCAATTTCTTTGTAATGTAACCAATAAGACAAGGGTTTGGTTCTTTAACAAGCGTAACATGCTCTTCCATTAATTTTACGTTACGTGGAGACCCATTTACCACTACTTGTTTTAAGGTGCGTTCCCTTTTTCCATCAAACGATATACCCTTTAGTAAAGAATTAGAAGAATTAAATTCTTTTTTGCATACTTTCTAGCCTTATTACGCTATCTTCTTATTTTATGCTGATCTATAATTATGCCTGTTATATTTAAATATTTTAACAGAGTATTGGTCAATAGGGCTCCATTGGTATTTGACACGCCAGCTCGATCCAAGGCAGCACTAAATGTTGGAAGTTCCATTGTATGTAGTTTTGAATTTTCTTCGTCCTCAGATGATGATGAAACTTGGTCGAATTCATCTACAGTTATTGATCTTAGAACATAGCTACTCTCGCTTTCTGCTTCACTACATACAGCTGAATTATTTGTATTACGGTATCCACCCCTTACTAAGCCACATGTAAAAATATATTTTATTCGTGGCCCAGCTTGATCTACGTGAAACTTCCAGGCAAATCATGGAATTTTGCTCTTACCAGTACACCTGCGTGGATCTCTTATTTTGAGGGGATATCTCTTTGTGAGGCATTACAGCTTCTTCCATATAGCTGGAAAACTTTTTACCGGAATTTGAACAAATTTCCATAGCTCACACAACTCCGTAATCGTTGCTTTATAAAATTTTGAGAGTTCATATGACTGGTTATTGCACTGCTGTCGCAAAAATAACAAATGCTGGATTATGTCACAGTTTGTCGGAAGCTTAGTTTTGTTCAGCTGAACAGGAGAAAAATCGATTTTTAGTGTTTTCGTAAATTTATTTTTAAGTCTAATATTATAAATTTATGCTGCACCTGTCCCTTAATAGATTAATATGTTTTTAATTAGAAAATAAATATTTGAAAACTTAAATATATCTCACAGCATCCTGGATTTGAAAACGGATCTTTTGCTTATTACCAGGATATTATAATTGAAAAATGAAAAATTTTGATGCCCATATTGCCTATATTTGCAAAAAGATAAAATATATCGCGATTTTCACGTTTTATATGACTAATTACAAAAAAAAAAAGTAATTTAACATTAGTTTAAAACAGATTCAATTTGAAAAGCAAAACATTATTTCCTAATACGTAGAATTTGTATGAAAACCCGAAACGAAAATATATATTTAGTTAAATATACCAACTAGTAGGTCGCAATTGGTCAAGTTTTATATACCACTGGATGCTGCTTCAAAAACTCTTTTCGATGATACCAAATTTTATTTATGTCGTCTTGGAGCAAAGTACAAAAAAATTCGAAAAACTGAAAAAAGACCTTTTTTAAAAATGGTCCAGCTCACGGATGGTCAATGCTAGAACCAAAATATTTTGGGAATCATCATAAAACATATCAAGCTTTATTTTTAGAGGGGTAACAAAATCACTTTTTTTTTGAGTCGCTCTAATGTACATACATACATACATTTGAATATCGCAGTGACTTAGAGAATCAGGAAGATCATTAATGTACATACAAAAAAGTAATGGGCCAAGAATGGACCCTTGTGGCACCCCTCTATCAACATCAGCAGCATTGGAAATCAAACCATTGTTTTCGGTATAAAAGATAAGACCTAGTAAGTTTGGTCAACAGAGTGGAGTGGTCAACTGTATCAAAAGCTTTACTGTGATCTAACAGCACAAGGAAAGATTCCATATCCTTATCCAGCTTGGACCTAAGTTCTTCGACCACATCGAATAACACCGTGACGCAGCTTCTTCCCTCTCTAAAACCAGACTGTTTTTCTGTTAGAAGTTTGCACTCTATTAAATATGTATCCTTTTTTAAAATATCTCTTTAAAAAAGTAGCTGGTTTTTTTCAAGTACCTCTCCTTAAAAAGTATAATGTTCTTGTGCAAAAATTTCCTTGTTTAAAAGAACATATTTTCTTAAACAAGTACATTTTTTTTAAAAAATGTACCCTTTTTTAAAAAGAACATTTTCTATAAAAATATTTTTTTAAAGCACTCTTTTTTTTAAAGTACCTTAAAAGGATAACTTTCTTCTTAAAGTAAATTTTCTTAGAAAGTTACCTTTTCTCAAACAAGGATCTTTTATATAAAATAACTTTTTAAAATAAGTAAAAAAAAGTAAGTTCTTTTAAAGTGCTTTTTAAAAAAAGCACATTTTCCTGGTTTATGGCAAACCAAAAATTGCCAAGATTTTTAGAAACTTTTCTTTTGAAATACCGCATAATTTTTAGGTCTCAAAACATTGAAAAGTGTTATTCCTTATTGTGACTATTAGTATTCTGTTGCAACGCATTGAACACTGAATTGCGACCCCATAAGGTATTTGTATTCTTAATCCCTATAACAACTCAAGTCCATATAATGTCCGTACATGCGTCGGTCTGTCTGTCTTTAAAAATTACGGTCATTCAACAAAATAAACCATTTACCTGGGTAGAGTTAAAATAATATTGTTTGTCGTTACTACGAGCTGGTTGGTATTTGAAATGGGTTAAATCGGGCATCAGTGTGTCAAGATATGGTCTAAAGTATGGAGATACCTCCAACAATGCTAAAAAATCAGTGTATTTGCTGAAATAATTTGGTATTAAGTTTAACAAATTGATTACTTTTTCAAATATTTTGTTTACATTTGATATCAATACTCAAAGACACGGCACAGCCGAATTGAACACTCCTTCTTGTTCTAGTATAGATTTAATAGCGAATCTTGAACAATGGGTCCAGACTCTAGATTATGATAGAGAAAAATATATAATTAGATCTACGATTGCAAGTAGAATACTCACACATAACAGAACGGTGAGAAATAATCAAAAATTTATTTTAAATATATACGAGGAAACGAAACGGCTATTAAAAACTCATAAGGACAACGTAGTAACCACGAAATCTGTTAAAGCGAACAAAAATGTGGTTATTTATAAGGAAGATTACAAAAGCGAGATGAGCAAATTATTAGAGGATTAGAGAACAACGATACACATTGACCCAACTTTAAAACTACAACGAACGAACAACAAATTTATTATGGATTTATAGGAACAGGAATACATAACAAGGTACGAGAATTTTAATCTCACATCAAATTCAGCAACAGCCCCGAGATTATACGCCCAATCTCAACATCAGTTGAAGTACCTTGCTTATTATTTAAAAATTTATTGGTGACATATTGGAAACATAATCTTGGACAAATATACCATCAAAAATGTACAGGAACTCAAAATAAAGCTGGACAATATAGTTCTTAACGACGATGAAATCCTAATATATTTAGATGTGGTATCTCTATTTACCAACATACCAATACATCTGGCAATAAATAATATAATGACACAATGGAACACTCTACAAAAACAAACAAAAATACCCAGGGCGCAATATCTAAAATTGTTATAATTTTGTCTCAACGACAACAATTATTTTATATATAAAAAAAATCAATATCAATATTAATAAACTTTCGCTCAACACAGCCAACATCACAGAAAACAAATACGGCAAGAAACTTAATACCCAAAGTATTATTAAGTGACGATAAATTTAAAACCAAAAATATAAATAAGATTAAAGAAATATTATCAGAAAATAGTTATCCAAACCATATAATAAATAACACCAAATACCAAATTTTGCATCCTCTCATATATACTCAAGCTTACCGAAAATAAACAAATAAAACAGATAATAGACGACGCACAGTGACTGAAAATCGTTTTTCATTGGCCAAAATTCTGCAACATTTGAACCGATCAAAATATTTAAGTAATTTTTTTTTAATGGATATATATTTAGTTCAGCTTGACTTAGGTTTAATTACATTAAAATTGATTGAGGACTGTTTAAGGAATTCTAGGTCAAAGTTGAAGTTTATGTTTTTAATTTTTTGAGTGAAATATGTGTTTATTATTTTTTTATTGATTAAAAAATTTAATATTTGGATTTTAATAATAATTATAAACATTTTTTGTAATAATGGGATTTTTTAATGTTACATCCAAAAAAATGTTTACACTAAAAAAAATAGTAAAATAAACTGGAGATTTTGCTATTATTAGATACTGAAAAACTAAAAATTTTTTGTTTTCAAATTTGCAAATTTGTTTACACTCAAAGAATATTTACACTTAAAAAAAAACTTTAATAATATTATCTAAAAATCTTGCTATTACTACAGAAAAATTTATTATCTTTTGCTGTCAAATTTGATAATTTTAAAAAACATTTTAAAAATGAAAACTGCAATAGATTTTAATTGCATTCGTAACAATGGTAGGTTCTGCTTATTATTATTTTTTTATTGGTACTATGTTTTTCGTACTTAAATAACAATGAAATGCAATTATAATTATTATTCATTGACTGCAAATATTCCATATTTTGTTCTGTGTTATTTCTGTTCTTTAGTAGTTTTTTGACTTCTTCATCTAAATCCCGATGTTCCACTATCCATTGATTTCGAATACTGCAGATGAACGGATCTGACGTTGTCAATAATATATTATATAGATCTTCGTTTGTGGAATTTCGTGAAATTTTTCTAGTATTGTGCTCTCTATAAAATCTGTAATCCTTATTCCTTTTTTACTGAGCCTCCTCTGATAGATCTCCAAGGGTAGTTGGTTGTATATTTATTTGCAGTTTCCTTAGTATAATCTGCAAATTTTCTAGAGTCAATTTCTTCATTGCACGCAAGTATTTCTAGGATTATTTTAAATCTGAAAATAAGGTTTAAATCCACTCCTGTTATTTCAGATGCTGTTTCTGGATCTGAAAAGAATCTTCTTGCGGTATTGCCATCAATTGTATTGCCTGACCCTTCTTTTGGCTGAACTATAATCAATCCAAATTTGAGATATTCATCTTGGGCATGTTTCTTTTTTGAATTTCTTAACTCTTTGTTGGTTTCGTTGTTTCTTATTGATCCTGAAGATCCGAAATCCAAATCATAACTGATTTTTAGTATGTGTTTCATAAGTCGTATTCTTGTATGTAGTGGTGATAATCCAAATTCATATGCATCGGTATTATCTAATGATTTTGTCGGTATTGGTATCACTAACATCTTTGTTAATGGCATCATGAGTTTCTTTTTTGAATTCAAATATGATTGGCCTGCAGTGTTTCGTAGAAGATGGTGTCACATTTTTCCAAATATCCATTGTTCGCGTTGTACTAGTCTAAGGCTCTGAATCTTCCAAAAGCTTTTTCAATCGCAATGGTACAAATGATACCATGAACATATCTGAGTCCGAAATATTTTCACATACTACTTGTTTCTATTGTTTCTGTCCCGAAGAACCATCACATCCCCATTTCCATATTTCTTTAACTCATTTCCTTTTATTGATTGAAGCAAGCGTTCGGCTATGTGATCAAGTAGTGATTGTAGTTGTACCTCTGCCGAAATTGGTGTGATTGTAATAGTGTCCCTTGATGGCATCAGTATATTTTAGCAGCGGTTATGTGATGATATGCTGGATATATATTTGAGCCTTTTTCAATCGCACGCAATCTCAGCTGAATATATTGCTCGGAGTTGCTATACTTTTAAGAATCCGTTTTGTTCTCACTGGACTAGCTTTAACAACTTTTTCAAAGATATCCACTTTTGTTAATTGGTTCTGTGATCGTAATTGATGTAGGAAAGATTCTTTTATATTTGTACAACCAATTTCATCAATAACATCTTTAAGTTTCCGCCTCTTAGATCTACCGCTACAGTTGTCCAATGATTTGCGTGATCTTCCAGCCTTATCTTGCTTTGCTGTTTCTACAGCGACAGTAAGTTGGCCTTCAGTTTGCACTTTTTATATAAAAATTTTGTTTACTGTAGCTAACTTCTTTGTAGCGTTTTTTTAGTGCTTTGACGAAATTAGATAATTGCTCTTGTATTTGGGTGCTACATGAATTTAAGTTTAATTTTATTTTAAAGTAACTAAGAACATCTTCCTGGTTTTTGTTTCTAAAATACTCTTCGGCCAATTCTTTATAACTGAAGCTCTCCACATTTTTCTGAATATTTTTATTTGCGACTGTTATTGCTGAAATATATTAGAGCAATTGAGTTTGTATTCAAATATCGCTTTCTTATAAGCCTTCTCTTAAGCCATCATACTATGTAAAATAAAAAGGTAAGAAAATGGCATTAGTGCATTACTACCTAAAATAATATATAAAAAATCCACTATACAAATGAATTACGTGTGTGTGTTTTCTTTCATTAGTGCATTGTCAGGTAAAATAAAAAGGTATTAAAAAGGTATGATAATAAAAACAAGTAAGAAAATTATAGTCGGTCTAGACCGACTATACGATACCCTATACCATGCGTTTAGAAACCCTATCTCTTAGGCCCAACTAACTGGACATAGAAAATAAGCAAAAACCAAATTTGAGTGGGATTTTTATTAATTTTTTTGGCTGCAGATATAAAAAAGTTCATATCGGATGCTATATCTATAAAGGGGCTAGGTCCAAAAATGGACCGATCCTGATCATGTTTGGTAAAGTCTCTTGTATTTTGCAAAAATATGTACAAACAAAATTTGAGAAGAATCAGTGCAATATTTTTGTTTTTTAATAGATTTAACTGAAGATCGGGAAGCAGCTCTATATGGGGTCAAAGGGATCATTTTTGAACTACTCATAAGTGGATGTAATGAACGCATACAAACCCAATTTGAGTAAGATCTATATGACAATTTGGATCTTATGGCAATTTATGTCGATTTCATATGAGTAATTTGTATGGGGGCTAGGTCTGAACACGGACCGATTCTCATCAATTTCAATAGCGTTCATCCCATGGCCGATAAAAGCTTATATACCAAATTTCATCAAAATATATTCATATTTGCGACCTGCAGTTTGATTACAAGCTTTACATGGACACACAGACGGACGGACGGACGGACGGACGGACGGACATTGTTAAATCAACTCAGAAAGTGTTTCTGATTCGATCGGTATAATTAAAGATGGGTCTAGGTCAAATATTTTTGGTTGTTACAAACAGCAGCACAAAGTCATTATACCCAAACCACATAGTGGTATAGGGTATAAAAAACCCAGTTTACTAATGAATTACATCCTCTGTGTATTGACATTCTTACTTACAAATATATATATTATGGTAGTAGAACAGTCTTCGACTAACACTTGTTGTAAGCAGGCGAACAAATTGGTACGCGAGTTACGTTACTTCTCTTTTTCAAAGGCTATACAACTCAAAAAGTGCTTTATTTTTTTTTTATTTTTACATCTCTTCTAATAAAGTGAAAAGTTATAGTGTGTACTTAACAACAACAGCATGGCCACAGGGCCGTCTCACCTGGGGGACAATCAATTTGCTTTACTAGCAAATCTGACTAGTCCCAAACGTAAAAAAACTAAATATAAAGATACAACGCCATTCCCACAACTACCCAAATGCCAACCACCGAACCCTAAATACATTGTAATGGAGACTACTGATCCAAATAAGCCCATATCCAGCTATTCCTGTTTTGCAGTGAACAGAGCCATTCTTACGATCAGCAAAGATATCACATCAATTTCCGAATTACGAGATGGAAATCTTCTTTTATTGGTCAATAACAAACAAACTGCTGATAAATTCCTTCTCTCAAAAGAGTTATTTGGACTATGCTCAATCAAATGTAAGTTACATCAAAATTTAAACTAAACGAAAGGTACAAGCTATGCGCCCTATCTTAACAACGTCTCTGATGAAGAAATCGTTAGTGAACTGTCGGAACAAGGAGTTGTCAGTATTCACAAATTCCAAAAAACTATCGAAAATAAAACTATAAAAACCGGTGTTATACTGCTTACTTTCGATTTATTTCACTTACCAGATAAAATTAAAGTTTCCTGGAATACGGTTAACATCAGAGAATGTTTTCCTAACCCAATGCGTTGCAAATCATGCCAGAAACTAGGACATACAAAAACCCACTGTTCAAACGCACCTGCTTGCGTATAATGTAATTTACCACCTCATGATCCCTCCATTTGTACTCGTACACAATGTGCAAACTGTCTCGAAGAGCATGCTTCTTCGTCAAATAAATGCACCAAATATATTCAAAATAAAGAAATATTAAAAATAAAAATAAAAAATAAATGCACTGTGAGCGAAGCTAAACGCTTTCTAAGAAGCACTATTTCCACAATCCCCCCAATGCTACATATTCCTCTATATTATCTAATAACTCAGCTAACAAGCAAATAAATTCAGAAAACAAAAAAGAAGTTATTGAAAACAATAAGCAAATTAATACCGAAAACAAAGCAAAAAAAAAACCAAAACAACGAAAACATAATTTATAATAACAAAATTTCTCAAACGAATGATATTGTTCCATCGACATCTCTCCCATCTCCCCCCAGTAGTTATAAAAAAAACACACAAAAATCAACATCAGAACATACAACAACTCAACTTAAAACGTCTTCACACAATACACAAAACTCAAATCCCAACTTAACAAACAACAATAACAACAATAGCAATTTGCTCTTATATCAACTTAATGTAAAAACTAACAACTCAAATAAAGTACAACTAAAAAAAAAACAGAAGAAATGGATAGCGAAGAAATGCAGTCAAGCGAGGGAGAGTAAAACAATTATACTACTAAACTCTCACCTATATTAACTCTTTTCCAACAAAAATATGATCAAAATAATACAATGGAATATGAATGTCTACAACAACAATTTTAACGATCTATCTCTTCTTATTAACGACAATAGCCCTGACATTGTAGCAATACAAGAAACTCACTTACCACAGAACAAATCTAATATAATCACTCATAAATTATACGAGGGCTATTTTTATATTTTGCCCAATATAACTTCTTCAAAACAAGGAATTGGATTTCTGGTCAAAAAACAACTTCCTCATAATATTGTTTTTCGAAACACAAAAATCGCTTCACTAGAGTTGATAATAAACGTAAACCCATCAATTTCAATCATTAATTCTTATATCCCACCAAAACATTGTTTTACATTAAAAGACCTGAAAGATATAACAACATCTACCAAACACAATTATCTCTTACTAAGTGACTTTAACGCCTGGAGTACAATATGGGGCTCACCGAATACTAACGAAAGGGGAAAAATCATTGAAGACTTAATCTTGTGTAAAAACCTAATTATTATTAAACGATGGCTCCAGCACTCACTTATCTACACACAATACCTTTACAAATATAGATTTATCATTTTGCAGCTCTCAACTGGCGCCGAATATCTTATGGAAAACTTTGAACTCAATTAGGTTGTGTTTCAAATTCGTCGAAATTTAAACCAATAAATAAGTTTAAAATAGAAAAAGGAGACTGGATCAATTTTAAAAAACACTGTAAATTACAACACGAAATTACAAATACCTCAACAAATTTAAACTCAGAAGCGGCAAAAATCCATAAAATCATACGTTTAGCAAATTCATCTATCCCACAAACATCGCCCATTTTTCAAAAACGACAAGTCCCGTGGTGGAATCTCCACTTAAAAAATTTAAGAAAAGAGAAACAGGATAAATGGCATATATATCTTCGTTTTAGAACAGACTTTAATCTGCTGTCATATAAAGGAGCAAATGCAATTTTTCAACGATATGTTAAAATATACAAAAAAGAGTCCTTTCAAAAATGCACCTCAACAATTAACCCCAAATCAAATACAAAGAAAATTTGAACGACATAAAAACGCTCGCAGGCAATAAACAGCACAACTCATTTCGATTCATAAAACTAGATCAACATTTCTTTACTTCCTCCATCGATATATCTAACAACTTTAGCAAATATTGGTCAGAGTTGTCTCACGATAGACAATTTCACTCCACATTTATAGCAAAAAAGTCAGAGATCCTTCAACATTCATATATCAACATCTGTCTAACTAAATCTGCCAAACAATTGGATATTGAATTTGAGAGAGTATTATTGAATTTGAGAGAGTATTACTAAATGCCAAGGGAAAAACTCCTGGGTATGATAGAATATCGTACCCAATGTTGAAAAATTTACCAACCTGCCTTAAAGATAGAATACTAGATCTGTATAATAATTTATTCCAATCTGGAATTTATCCTCAAAATTGGCGAACCGCTATTGTTTTACCAATCCAATTACCGAACAAACCAGTGGAAATTATTAGCAGCTATAGACCAATATCGTTATTGCCTTGCATCGGTAAAGTATTTGAAAAAATTATTGCCGAAAGACTAATGTGGTATGCTTCAAAAAACAATATAATTAATAGCAACCAAGTAGCTTTCAAGAAAAAACAATGCACATTAGATTCCTTACTTCACATAAATCATTTTATTTCCCAAGCTCTCTCACAAAAAAAACCACATCTCTATCTTATCCACTGATTTCGAAAGAGCTTTTGATCGCATTGGAATACATATCGTATTACAAGAACTTTTAAAATGGAAAGTAGGGAGTAAAATATTTCATATTGTAAAAGCATTCTTGACAAATCGTAAAATAAGAGTACGTATAAACTCTACATTATCAGATAGCTTCCCTCTATATAACGGAATTCTTCAAGGATCCCCACTCTCCGTTGTGCTATTTCTAATTGCTTTCAACGAGATTAGTAAAATTGCTACAAAATACAAAATTATCGATCACTCATTATACGCTGATGATGCCGTCTTCTTTTCTAAGAACAGCGACAATGCCAGGGTCCAAACAGAATTCTCCAATCTCCTTGATGATATCAAACAATGGTCTATAACATCCGGCGCTATTCTCTCACTAAACAAATGCAAAGTACTCCATATCTGCAACAAACATTTATGCAACCCTCCTTCACTAACCTACAATAACATTAATATATAGCAAACTTCTAAATTAAAAATTTTAGGTATTATTTTCGACGATGAATTTAACTTTCATGAACAATGCTCTAAACTCAGAAAAGAGCTAACAATACGCTTGAATATTATTAAATTTTTATCATCAAAAAGAGAAGTGCTATACACACCAACACTCTCCTCAATGCAACTAAAGCTTTGATCCTCGCTAAAATTGACTACGGCATACAAATTTACGGCCACTGCCCTAAAAAGTATCCAAATATGTTACACTCCCCCTATCACGCAGCGATCAGATATGCACTTGGAGCTTTCCCAACAACAAATATACAAAATTTGCTAACCGAAGCAGGATTTCCATCTATTTCTGAACGAATCTACTCAAGCGACTTCAAAATAATATCCAAATTATTTAACTCTAACAACCACATCTTGTTCAAACACGTTAAAAATGGTTTCAAATATAAACGTATATATAAGAAGAAATCCCCCATCCACAGGTGTGTCGAATAGGCTAGGGAATTAATACCAACTGTACAGCCAATCTTAATGTACGGTAAATATGAACCTTGGTGGCTCTTAAAAGAGTCCTCATTTATTCTTGATCTTAAAAAATACGAAAAACAATCAACCAATCATGTAATATATCCACAACTTTTTAACTCCATACTCCATTCTAATACATATAATAATTGGAATTTTATATTCACAGATGGCTCAAAAGCACTAACATATACTTCGTTTGGAATCGTCATTCATAACCTTTCAGTTATTTATAATGGTCTCCTGGAGGACCATTGTAGTATTTTTACAGCAGAAGCCATGGCTATCAAACTTGCAGCTGAATCTTCATCAAAACAAAAAGGCCGCTACGTCATATGCACGGATAGCAAATCCACGTTAACAGCAATTCTCAATACAAAAAACATAGAACGTACAGTAGCAGTGATCCGCAATCTTTTGATAAAATTTCCCAACAAACTACGGATTATGTGGGTTCCTGGCCACGTTGGCAGTAAGTGTAATGAAGAAGCAGACAAAGCTGCCTGCTTTGCCTCACGAGCTCCGCTTTTAACTTTTCGCTCTCAGGAGAATAAAGATTTAAAACCTATTATTGAAAAACACATTGAAGATGAAAAATCTAGTACCTGGGAAAAATATAATCATAGATATAGATCCATCAATGTTAAGGGAATCAAAATAACATACCCAACATCCTGCACCCGACAAGAATCGCTAGTCTTCTCATGACTAAGGCTTGGTCATACTAAAATCACCCATCAGCACTTGTTAAATTAGAAAAGTGCACCCTACTGTAACAGCTGCAATACACCACAATCTATAAACCATATATTAGATCAATGTCAAAATTACACTACAGAAATAATAGCTACATTTGGACAAACCCTACCAAGCTCATTGCTAATAAATCCAACGCATGTAAACGTCACTAGCATTTATTATTTCATTAAAAAATGTAAATTATTAAATATGATTTGAAAGAATTCTATATTGTATATTTGTAAATACTAGTATATTTATAATACACCCTGTACATAAATAGAAAAAAATTTAACGTCGGAGTCTAAGGCCTTAGTTGCTAGTACTCTATATAATTTTATTATATAGTAACATTTATTGTATTATATAACTAGTTGATTGTGTGGCGCCTAGGCGCCCGTTTAAAAATTATGAATAAAACAGTTTAAATTTAAATACACGAAAAATTTATAATAAATTATATTTCTTTTAATATAGTAGTAAATTGAAAATTATATTGTTACATATGTACATGTGCAAAAAGATTGTGTCTGAAGAAATTATATACATAAGTATCAAAACAGATAAGAAATATTTGGCAAAAAAGTTTTTCAATTTAGAATCTCTTGAAAAACTATATTTCGTGTGAAATATCGGTGGTCATTTAATAGTTTTCCTTGCTGTGGGTTCGATTGAATACGCATCTTAACTTGGCTTGCAACTTTTGATCGTGACAAAGCCACATAGTTGGCCGTGTGAAAATACTGCGGTCTCCAAATTAATGCCAAATCAAATGACTGGCCTTGAGCCTTGTTTATGGTTATTGCGTATGCAGGAATTACTGGAAACTGGCGGCGTTTTAATATGAAAGGTAATGTGGTGTCGGTTGGGGCGAGATCAATCATAGGAATTAGAACCGTATCATTTTGGTTCAGCGTTACAGAATTTGTCAGTCACTGAGTCAGGGATCAGCGTAAATATATTTAAGATATTCCTTCACATGTTAAATTTTTGGCTTTCAGGTTTTAATACGCTCACACTTTTTTTACTAAACAATCATACGTTTCAAATCTCTCTTTCAATTTTTCAATGGGACAGTTGCTTAACAATTTTTTGACTATTGGATGTGTGATCATTTTGACTTGAACATGGGAAGGCCGGGTAAAGTGAGGAGATTGGAGATTCCCAAAATTATTAAAATTTAATACAATGGAGTTCGCTTATAACCAACCCTGGTTGTAATAAATTTTTGTTTATAGCGAAGAATTTCTTCGGTCCCAAGAGTTTTAAACACATTTTTATACAAATTGCTTCTATTATACCGAACAGTGGTTATATCAAACTTTTGACTTTAACAAACAAATTTTTCTTCCATTTCAGAATTTTCGTATATTTTATATATTTAAAAAAAAAATAATTTCAATTTAATGTAATTTTCATTTAATTTTAATACAAAACAAAACTTCGATTTTCAAATGAAGTTTTGTAAAAGGTCCTTTTATGTATATTTTCGTAAAAGTTTGCCAGTAGCCAACCTTTGCTTTGTACTTTCTGCTTCTATACATAAGGAGTTTTTAATATTATATGATTTTAAAAAAATATTTTATTATGAGAGAAACTCGGCAATTTTTGTCTTATTAAGGCAAACTATTAATATGTATCTTTTTAGTAATTTAATTTATGTTTTATAACTTTATAAAATGCCCCAAAATAAATAAACTTATTCAACTAAAAAAAACTTTGAAACCTTTCGGACAAATCAAAAAAATACTACGGTTATAATGAACTTAGTCTATAAGGAACTAATTTGGCCGGTCCCTCCGAGTTCGCTATAACCTAACTCCATTTTATTGTAGAAAAATAGAATAGCATAGAAAAAAAAAAAACGTTTTAGAGCAAGGTTCCTAAAGGTTTCTTAGGGGGGTAAGGTTTTAAAAGTTAAAAAAGTCGTATTTTCATAATTCTTTTATGAAGATATGAATAATGTTGGATTATTTATTTCATATATACGTTATAGCATTATATTTGAAGAATCTTTGAAAAAAATTTCAATTAAAAAGTTTAATAAATAAGTCTGTGACAGCGAATCTCCGTTGTTGTTTTGCGGTGAACATCATAACTCGTTACCGGATCATGTGGAATAAAAAAATCGAAACGCGTTTCAAAGGTGCCATGTTTCCTGTGGTAGTGACGAAGAGTTTTTATTTATTTTTTTTTTTTTTTTGCAGCATTTTGAAGTGAAAGGCGATTTTTGCTATACAATTTCGGGAATTTGTTGTTAAAAAATGGGAAAGAAAATGGAATTAAAAAACCCCTTCGTGGTTACCTGATGATTCATGTGTCGATATAGTGTCTAAAATTGCAAAAGAATCGGTCAAGTAGATTTTGAGTTATGATGTTGACGGACTTCGAATTTATATACTATGATTTATATACCGTATGAGGCCGGTCGCTGAAAACGCTGTATCTTCTTAAGTTTTGTTCTGATTTATTTAAAATTTTGACACAACACTCTCGATATATTGTGAATTCAGAAAGAGAAATGCAAAAAAACATAACAATTATCACAATGTTCAATAAATCGCTGATGAAGGCTGAAATGCCAGAAACCGGTCCGATTAAGAATACAGTGCAGTTATGAATTTTTGAAATGTATGCTTTCTTCTTCTTTACCACGCACCATTTAAAAAAAGGTTTTAAAACCTGCCACCCCTTAAGGAAGTGCAAACACCAATACACCTACAAAAAAGAGAAAAAAATATTTCATATGTCATCATAAATGTGAACTGTAACAAGTAAGAGTGTTAAATTCGGCTGTGCCGAATCTTTGATACCCTCCACCTCGGTTTGAGTATTGATAATAAATGTAAACAAAATATTGGAAAAAGTAAACAATTTGTTAAACTTAATACCAAATTATTTCAGAAAATTCTTTGGGTTGGTTTTCGTCTTTTCCATTATTTCGGATTTATTTCGGTGTTTGCTTTTTGGTCATCGTGGTTGCTGATCGGCATGCATTTAGGTTATATACCTATATGCATGCGTTTCCGGTTATATGACATAACTTCTCGTTTAATTTAGTTTTTGCTAATTAAATAGCTCGCCCTAACCTCCATTGCAAAGGTAATGGTTGTGTAGGGTGGCTACATGCATTTAATCGTGCTAACGCTAATTGGAGATGGCTGTATAGTTTCTTTTAACTGGCCAAATATTTCTTCATTGCGGCCATATAGGTCGGATGAAGTAACAAAATAATAACCAAAAAAAAGCTCTCTCAACGTTTTTATTAAAATATTGCCATATTTGGTAAACATAGAGAATAAATTTTTGATAATAATAAATAATCAAATTAGGGATGCCAAACGCAAAAAACCAAATGTCCCAAAAATTTTAAATAAAAGAATTTGTTATCTTTATTTTCTGGAAAACTTCAAATATTCATCCAAAAAAAAATGTGAAAATTTATATATAAAAAATAATACTCTCATCAAATTGCGTTTATTTATGTAACAATTTTTGTGTTCGCAATTCTTAAATATCATCTGAGGTTTTCTAAAATTCATTGAATTTAAATCAATGTTTTCTGTAGTCCGATTCTGTAAATTTCAACGATCCGACAATCGCAAAATATACAGACAGCTATTGTTGTTTGCACTAAGGATTAAGTGATTCACTAACTACATACATCTTAACGACAGTCGACAAATCTATTTTTCTATTTATTTAAATTGTAAACGAGTGGTATCTCTGTCAAAGTAAGCGAAAAACACAAAGAAGAATAGAAATAAACAAATTACTTCGTGTTTGACAAGATGATTTTATGTTTATGTTTAATATCTTTATTTTTTTTTACTAATATTTCTGTTTATTTATTTGAAAATGAAATAATGAATTGAATATGCTATTTAATTTTTTTTATTTATATAAAAAAGTTTTTTAATAGAAGCAAAATATTTTCACTATTTTATGATTTTTATTTATGTATGACGACATTTCAACCTAAAAGTTTTTATCGATTGAATAAACAACACAAAAATGGTTGTCGTTTAGATAACAACAACAGCTAAATTAACCAATAGCGAATATCGCTTAAAAATTTTACTGATAATTTTGCTAGTTTCTTTTTTTAACGATCCGACTATCGTTAAAAGAAGTTTTTGAATCGCGATACTGAACGCTATTAATTTCTCCTGAATGTCAATATTTTTTTTAAATGTGAAAATTTTTTAAATGTAAACATAGGTATTTGGTGTTTTTTTTTTTTTGGAATTTCAATTTGTGTTTAACGAATAAAATTTATATATTAAAGATGCAATTGATGTCTTCTAAATTTAAAATTATAATTTCCGACATTTTGATATGATTTTCTGAAATTCAATTAATTGTAATTTATAATTGGAAATTTTTAATTCCAGTTTTTAGAATTGATATTTTCTTAAATTTGAATGGAAAATTTAAAAAGTGCAATTTTGTATTTATGTGAATAATAATGCTTTAGTAATTATAAACAATTTTTAAAAATTAGATGTAATCGCAATCAGATATTTTGTAGGTAAAGCAGAATAATAATTCTATATAACTATGTAGAACTGTTTTGAAAGCTAAAAACTCATTGATAACTCGGTAACCCTATATTGTAAAGACAACAAAAAGTTAATATGCCAAACTTATGTTCATATTTGTAAAAGAATAATGAAAAAAACTTATGAAATAAAAGACCAGCTCGTATACTCTTAACATTGTTCTGTATGATATCTAGTTGAAAATATTGACATTCATGTTAAAATATAAATAACTATTGCAAAGCTAATTAGAACAAAAATTGTGGCGCCATCTACTGCGGCATAGTCACGCTGAGCAAAATAAAGTGACACTCAGTTAACGCAAAAGAAATGTATTTTCCCCACAACAAAATATTGCAGAATTTTATGTTAATAAAATAATATACCGATTTATTTCTAACATGCAGTTGTTATGGATATACATATATAGAATATATGTATATTATTTGTATTATTTAATATGTTTATGTAAATATTACACACAAAAAATACAACATCAAACGTTATTTTTGTGTTTTTCTCTTTAAATAAATTTATACATAAATTTTTTTTGTTAAATTTACATTGTTTTTTTTTTATTAATAACTAGGTATTTTAGCATTATTTGCTTTAGATGTTGGTGAATTTCTACTCCCTTTATATTAACTCGTAGTGTCTGCTTGTCGAAAAAATTTTGGATCGATTTTAACCCCTTTCCCGTGACCCATTCGATCTGAAATTTTGCAGGCATGCTCGTGGTAATGACAGAAATGATCTAATAAATTTTTTTAGTGATGCCAAAACAATGGAAACTTTTAAATTTTTCTACCAGAGTTAATAAAAAAAATGTACAAAGGGTTAGTTTTTATTATATTATTACCCCAACGACCACAAAAACAACAAGTCCAGCTATGACAGCAACACAACATTTAGAATAAAACAAGAACAATATAGAAACATCATATCTTTCATTTTTTTTTTACTTTTTCAGAGATTTCCCTGGACCTGTTCCACCGATTTCAATGATTTTTGAAATAGAAATCTTCCCATGAATTTGGTGAATCATTCTCGTTAAAAATGATCACTGTAGCTGCATCATTGAAGGCGTGATCGTGACAAGAACAACATAGAAAATTATATTTTTTCAAGACTTTTTTTAGTTCTTCATTCAAATCTCGGGCCCTAATCGACCGATTTGGACGATTTTAAATAGCAAACTTTTCAGGATGTTATTGAATCATTTTTTACGCCAACGATAACCCTAGCTGCCCGATTGATGCCGTCATCGTGATTTCCACAGACGGACAGACGGACAGACGGACATCGCTATATCAACTCCGGTTGTTATAAGGATCACAAATATATATATATTATGGGGTCCAAATTTTTTTTTCTAATTATTACAAACGGAATGACAAACTTATATATACCCTCTGCACACTGGAGTGGAGGGTATAATAATATTCTCATCAAATTGCGTTTATTTATGTAACAATTTTTGTGTTCGCAATTCTTAAATATCATTTGAGGTTTTCTAAAATTCATTGAATTTAAATCAATGTTTTCTGTAGTCCGATTCTGTAAATTTCAACGATCCGACAATCGCAAAATATACAGACAGCTATTGTTGTTTGCACTAAGGATTAAGTGATTCACTAACTACATACATCTTAACGACAGTCGACAAATCTATTTTTCTATTTATTTAAATTGTAAACGAGTGGTATCTCTGTCAAAATAAGCGAAAAACACAAAGAAGAATAGAAATAAACAAATTACTTCGTGTTTGACAAGATGATTTTATGTTTATGTTTAATATCTTTATTTTTTTTTACTAATATTTCTGTTTATTTATTTGAAAATGAAATAATGAATTGAATATGCTATTTAATTTTTTTTATTTATATAAAAAAGTTTTTTAATAGAAGCAAAATATTTTCACTATTTTATGATTTTTATTTATGTATGACGACATTTCAACCTAAAAGTTTTTATCGATTGAATAAACAACACAAAAATGGTTGTCGTTTAGATAACAACAACAGCTAAATTAACCAATAGCGAATATCGCTTAAAAATTTTACTGATAATTTTGCTAGTTTCTTTTTTTAACGATCCGACTATCGTTAAAAGAAGTTTTTGAATCGCGATACTGAACGCTATTAATTTCTCCTGATTGTCAATATTTTTTTTAAATGTGAAAATTTTTTAAATGTAAACATAGGTATTTGGTGTTTTTTTTTTTGGAATTTCAATTTGTGTTTAACGAATAAAATTTATATATTAAAGATGCAATTGATGTCTTCTAAATTTAAAATTATAATTTCCGACGTTTTGATATGATTTTCTGAAATTCAATTAATTGTAATTTATAATTGGAAATTTTTAATTCCAGTTTTTAGAATTGATATTTTCTTAAATTTGAATGGAAAATTTAAAAAGTGCAATTTTGTATTTATGTGAATAATAATGCTTTAGTAATTATAAACAATTTTTAAAAATTAGATGTAATCGCAATCAGATATTTTGTAGGTAAAGCAGAATAATAATTCTATATAACTATGTAGAACTGTTTTGAAAGCTAAAAACTCATTGATAACTCGGTAACCCTATATTGTAAAGACAACAAAAAGTTAATATGCCAAACTTATGTTCATATTTGTAAAAGAATAATGAAAAAAACTTATGAAATAAAAGACCAGCTCGTATACTCTTAACATTGTTCTGTATGATATCTAGTTGAAAATATTGACATTCATGTTAAAATATAAATAACTATTGCAAAGCTAATTAGAACAAAAATTGTGGCGCCATCTACTGCGGCATAGTCACGCTGAGCAAAATAAAGTGACACTCAGTTAACGCAAAAGAAATGTATTTTCCCCACAACAAAATATTGCAGAATTTTATGTTAATAAAATAATATACCGATTTATTTCTAACATGCAGTTGTTATGGATATACATATATAGAATATATGTATATTATTTGTATTATTTAATATGTTTATGTAAATATTACACACAAAAAATACAACATCAAACGTTATTTTTGTGTTTTTCTCTTTAAATAAATTTATACATAAATTTTTTTTGTTAAATTTACATTGTTTTTTTTTTATTAATAACTAGGTATTTTAGCATTATTTGCTTTAGATGTTGGTGAATTTCTACTCCCTTTATAAAGGGTGATTTTTTAAGAGCTTGATAACTTTTTTTTAAAAAAAAACGCATAAAATTTGCAAAATCTCATCGGTTCTTTATTTGAAACGTTAGATTGGTCCATGACATTTACTTTTTGAAGATAATTTCATTTAAATGTTGACCGCGGCTGCGTCTTAGGTGGTCCATTCGGAAAGTCCAATTTTGGGCAACTTTTTCGAGCATTTCGGCCGGAATAGCCCGAATTTCTTCGGAAATGTTGTCTTCCAAAGCTGGAATAGTTGCTGGCTTATTTCTGTAGACTTTAGACTTGACGTAGCCCCACAAAAAATAGTCTAAAGGCGTCAAATCGCATGATCTTGGTGGCCAACTTACCGGTCCATTTCTTGAGATGAATTGTTCTCCGAAGTTTTCCCTCAAAATGGCCATAGAATCGCGAGCTGTGTGGCATGTAGCGCCATCTTGTTGAAACCACATGTCAACCAAGTTCAGTTCTTCCATTTTTGGCAACAAAAAGTTTGTTAGCATCGAACGATAGCGATCGCCATTCACCGTAACGTTGCGTCCAACAGCATCTTTGAAAAAATACGGTCCAATGATTCCACCAGCGTACAAACCACACCAAACAGTGCATTTTTCGGGATGCATGGGCAGTTCTTGAACGGCTTCTGGTTGCTCTTCACTCCAAATACGGCAATTTTGCTTATTTACGAAGCCATTCAACCAGAAATGAGCCTCATCGCTGAACAAAATTTGTCGATAAAAAAGCGGATTTTCTGCCAACTTTTCTAGGGCCCATTCACTGAAAATTAGACGTTGTGGCAGATCGTTCGGCTTCAGTTCTTGCACGAGCTGTATTTTATACGGTTTTACACCAAGATCTTTGCGTAAAATCTTCCATGTGGTCGAATAACACAAACCCAATTGCTGCGAACGGCGACGAATCGACATTTCACGGTCTTCAGTAACACTCTCAGAAACAGACGCAATATTCTCTTCTGTACGCACTGTACGCATTCGTGTGGTTGGTTTAATGTCCAATAAAGTAAACTGAGTGCGAAACTTGGTCACAATCGCATTAATTGTTTGCTCACTTGGTCGATTATGTAGACCATAAATCGGACGTAAAGCGCGAAACACATTTCGAACCGAACACTGATTTTGGTAATAAAATTCAATGATTTGCAAGCGTTGCTCGTTAGTAAGTCTATTCATGATGAAATGTCAAAGCATACTGAGCATCTTTCTCTTTGACACCATGTCTGAAATCCCACGTGATCTGTCAAATACTAATGCATGAAAATCCTAACCTCAAAAAAATCACCCGTTATTAACTCGTAGTGTCTGCTTGTCGAAAAAATTTTGGATCGATTTTAACCCCTTTCCCGTGACCCATTCGATCTGAAATTTTGCAGGCATGCTCGTGGTAATGACAGAAATGATCTAATAAATTTTTTAGTGATGCCAAAACAATGGAAACTTTTAAATTTTTCTACCAGAGTTAATAAAAAAAATGTACAAAGGGTTAGTTTTTATTATATTATTACCCCAACGACCACAAAAACAACAAGTCCAGCTATGACAGCAACACAACATTTAGAATAAAACAAGAACAATATAGAAACATCATATCTTTCATTTTTTTTTTACTTTTTCAGAGATTTCCCTGGACCTGTTCCACCGATTTCAATGATTTTTGAAATAGAAATCTTCCCATGAATTTGGTGAATCATTCTCGTTAAAAATGATCACTGTAGCTGCATCATTGAAGGCGTGATCGTGACAAGAACAACATAGAAAATTATATTTTTTCAAGACTTTTTTTAGTTCTTCATTCAAATCTCGGGCCCTAATCGACCGATTTGGACGATTTTAAATAGCAAACTTTTCAGGATGTTATTGAATCATTTTTTACGCCAACGATAACCCTAGCTGCCCGATTGATGCCGTCATCGTGATTTCCACAGACGGACAGACGGACAGACGGACATCGCTATATCAACTCCGGTTGTTATAAGGATCACAAATATATATATATTATGGGGTCCAAATTTTTTTTTCTAATTATTTAATTATTACAAACGGAATGACAAACTTATATATACCCTCTGCACACTGGAGTGGAGGGTATAATAATATTCTCATCAAATTGCGTTTATTTATGTAACAATTTTTGTGTTCGCAATTCTTAAATATCATTTGAGGTTTTCTAAAATTCATTGAATTTAAATCAATGTTTTCTGTAGTCCGATTCTCTAAATTTCAACGATCCGACAATCGCAAAATATACAGACAGCTATTGTTGTTTGCACTAAGGATTAAGTGATTCACTAACTACATACATCTTAACGACAGTCGACAAATCTATTTTTCTATTTATTTAAATTGTAAACGAGTGGTATCTCTGTCAAAATAAGCGAAAAACACAAAGAAGAATAGAAATAAACAAATTACTTCGTGTTTGACAAGATGATTTTATGTTTATGTTTAATATCTTTATTTTTTTTTACTAATATTTCTGTTTATTTATTTGAAAATGAAATAATGAATTGAATATGCTATTTAATTTTTTTTATTTATATAAAAAAGTTTTTTAATAGAAGCAAAATATTTTCACTATTTTATGATTTTTATTTATGTATGACGACATTTCAACCTAAAAGTTTTTATCGATTGAATAAACAACACAAAAATGGTTGTCGTTTAGATAACAACAACAGCTAAATTAACCAATAGCGAATATCGCTTAAAAATTTTACTGATAATTTTGCTAGTTTCTTTTTTTAACGATCCGACTATCGTTAAAAGAAGTTTTTGAATCGCGATACTGAACGCTATTAATTTCTCCTGATTGTCAATATTTTTTTTAAATGTGAAAATTTTTTAAATGTAAACATAGGTATTTGGTGTTTTTTTTTTTTGGAATTTCAATTTGTGTTTAACGAATAAAATTTATATATTAAAGATGCAATTGATGTCTTCTAAATTTAAAATTATAATTTCCGACGTTTTGATATGATTTTCTGAAATTCAATTAATTGTAATTTATAATTGGAAATTTTTAATTCCAGTTTTTAGAATTGATATTTTCTTAAATTTGAATGGAAAATTTAAAAAGTGCAATTTTGTATTTATGTGAATAATAATGCTTTAGTAATTATAAACAATTTTTAAAAATTAGATGTAATCGCAATCAGATATTTTGTAGGTAAAGCAGAATAATAATTCTATATAACTATGTAGAACTGTTTTGAAAGCTAAAAACTCATTGATAACTCGGTAACCCTATTTTGTAAAGACAACAAAAAGTTAATATGCCAAACTTATGTTCATATTTGTAAAAGAATAATGAAAAAAACGTATGAAATAAAAGACCAGCTCGTATACTCTTAACATTGTTCTGTATGATATCTAGTTGAAAATATTGACATTCATGTTAAAATATAAATAACTATTGCAAAGCTAATTAGAACAAAAATTGTGGCGCCATCTACTGCGGCATAGTCACGCTGAGCAAAATAAAGTGACACTCAGTTAACGCAAAAGAAATGTATTTTCCCCACAACAAAATATTGCAGAATTTTATGTTAATAAAATAATATACCGATTTATTTCTAACATGCAGTTGTTATGGATATACATATATAGAATATATGTATATTATTTGTATTATTTAATATGTTTATGTAAATATTACACACAAAAAATACAAATCAAACGTTATTTTTGTGTTTTTCTCTTTAAATAAATTTATACATAAATTTTTTTTGTTAAATTTACATTGTTTTTTTTTTTATTAATAACTAGGTATTTTAGTATTATTTGCTTTAGATGTTGGTGAATTTCTACTCCCTTTATATTAACTCGTAGTGTCTGCTTGTCGAAAAAATTTTGGATCGATTTTAACCCCTTTCCCGTGACCCATTCGATCTGAAATTTTGCAGGCATGCTCGTGGTAATGACAGAAATGATCTAATAAATTTTTTAGTGATGCCAAAACAATGGAAACTTTTAAATTTTTCTACCAGAGTTAATAAAAAAAATGTACAAAGGGTTAGTTTTTATTATATTATTACCCCAACGACCACAAAAACAACAAGTCCAGCTATGACAGCAACACAACATTTAGAATAAAACAAGAACAATATAGAAACATCATATCTTTCATTTTTTTTTTTACTTTTTCAGAGATTTCCCTGGACCTGTTCCACCGATTTCAATGATTTTTGAAATAGAAATCTTCCCATGAATTTGGTGAATCATTCTCGTTAAAAATGATCACTGTAGCTGCACCATTGAAGACGTGATCGTGACAAGAACAACATAGAAAATTATATATTTTCAAGACTTTTTTTAGTTCTTCATTCAAATCTCGGGCCCTAATCGACCGATTTGGACGATTTTAAATAGCAAACTTTTCAGGATGTTATTGAATCATTTTTTACGCCAACGAGTACCCTAGCTGCCCGATTGATGCCGTCATCGTGATTTCCACAGACGGACAGACGGACAGACGGACATCGCTATATCAACTCCGGTTGTTATAAGGATCACAAATATATATATATTATGGGGTCCAAAATTTTTTTTTCTAATTATTACAAACGGAATGACAAACTTATATATACCCTCTGCACACTGGAGTGGAGGGTATAATAATATTCTCATCAAATTGCGTTTATTTATGTAACAATTTTTGTGTTCGCAATTCTTAAATATCATTTGAGGTTTTCTAAAATTCATTGAATTTAAATCAATGTTTTCTGTAGTCCGATTCTGTAAATTTCAACGATCCGACAATCGCAAAATATACAGACAGCTATTGTTGTTTGCACTAAGGATTAAGTGATTCACTAACTACATACATCTTAACGACAGTCGACAAATCTATTTTTCTATTTATTTAAATTGTAAACGAGTGGTATCTCTGTCAAAATAAGCGAAAAACACAAAGAAGAATAGAAATAAACAAATTACTTCGTGTTTGACAAGATGATTTTATGTTTATGTTTAATATCTTTATTTTTTTTTACTAATATTTCTGTTTATTTATTTGAAAATGAAATAATGAATTGAATATGCTATTTAATTTTTTTTATTTATATAAAAAAGTTTTTTAATAGAAGCAAAATATTTTCACTATTTTATGATTTTTATTTATGTATGACGACATTTCAACCTAAAAGTTTTTATCGATTGAATAAACAACACAAAAATGGTTGTCGTTTAGATAACAACAACAGCTAAATTAACCAATAGCGAATATCGCTTAAAAATTTTACGTATAATTTTGCTAGTTTCTTTTTTTAACGATCCGACTATCGTTAAAAGAAGTTTTTGAATCGCGATACTGAACGCTATTAATTTCTCCTGATTGTCAATATTTTTTTTAAATGTGAAAATTTTTTAAATGTAAACATAGGTATTTGGTGTTTTTTTTTTTTTGGAATTTCAATTTGTGTTTAACGAATAAAATTTATATATTAAAGATGCAATTGATGTCTTCTAAATTTAAAATTATAATTTCCGACGTTTTGATATGATTTTCTGAAATTCAATTAATTGTAATTTATAATTGGAAATTTTTAATTCCAGTTTTTAGAATTGATATTTTCTTAAATTTGAATGGAAAATTTAAAAAGTGCAATTTTGTATTTATGTGAATAATAATGCTTTAGTAATTATAAACAATTTTTAAAAATTAGATGTAATCGCAATCAGATATTTTGTAGGTAAAGCAGAATAATAATTCTATATAACTATGTAGAACTGTTTTGAAAGCTAAAAACTCATTGATAACTCGGTAACCCTATTTTGTAAAGACAACAAAAAGTTAATATGCCAAACTTATGTTCATATTTGTAAAAGAATAATGAAAAAAACGTATGAAATAAAAGACCAGCTCGTATACTCTTAACATTGTTCTGTATGATATCTAGTTGAAAATATTGACATTCATGTTAAAATATAAATAACTATTGCAAAGCTAATTAGAACAAAAATTGTGGCGCCATCTACTGCGGCATAGTCACGCTGAGCAAAATAAAGTGACACTCAGTTAACGCAAAAGAAATGTATTTTCCCCACAACAAAATATTGCAGAATTTTATGTTAATAAAATAATATACCGATTTATTTCTAACATGCAGTTGTTATGGATATACATATATAGAATATATGTATATTATTTGTATTATTTAATATGTTTATGTAAATATTACACACAAAAAATACAAATCAAACGTTATTTTTGTGTTTTTCTCTTTAAATAAATTTATACATAAATTTTTTTTGTTAAATTTACATTGTTTTTTTTTTTATTAATAACTAGGTATTTTAGCATTATTTGCTTTAGATGTTGGTGAATTTCTACTCCCTTTATATTAACTCGTAGTGTCTGCTTGTCGAAAAAATTTTGGATCGATTTTAACCCCTTTCCCGTGACCCATTCGATCTGAAATTTTGCAGGCATGCTCGTGGTAATGACAGAAATGATCTAATAAATTTTTTAGTGATGCCAAAACAATGGAAACTTTTAAATTTTTCTACCAGAGTTAATAAAAAAAATGTACAAAGGGTTAGTTTTTATTATATTATTACCCCAACGACCACAAAAACAACAAGTCCAGCTATGACAGCAACACAACATTTAGAATAAAACAAGAACAATATAGAAACATCATATCTTTCATTTTTTTTTTACTTTTTCAGAGATTTCCCTGGACCTGTTCCACCGATTTCAATGATTTTTGAAATAGAAATCTTCCCATGAATTTGGTGAATCATTCTCGTTAAAAATGATCACTGTAGCTGCATCATTGAAGGCGTGATCGTGACAAGAACAACATAGAAAATTATATTTTTTCAAGACTTTTTTTAGTTCTTCATTCAAATCTCGGGCCCTAATCGACCGATTTGGACGATTTTAAATAGCAAACTTTTCAGGATGTTATTGAATCATTTTTTACGCCAACGATAACCCTAGCTGCCCGATTGATGCCGTCATCGTGATTTCCACAGACGGACAGACGGACAGACGGACATCGCTATATCAACTCCGGTTGTTATAAGGATCACAAATATATATATATTATGGGGTCCAAATTTTTTTTTCTAATTATTACAAACGGAATGACAAACTTATATATACCCTCTGCACACTGGAGTGGAGGGTATAATAATATTCTCATCAAATTGCGTTTATTTATGTAACAATTTTTGTGTTCGCAATTCTTAAATATCATTTGAGGTTTTCTAAAATTCATTGAATTTAAATCAATGTTTTCTGTAGTCCGATTCTGTAAATTTCAACGATCCGACAATCGCAAAATATACAGACAGCTATTGTTGTTTGCACTAAGGATTAAGTGATTCACTAACTACATACATCTTAACGACAGTCGACAAATCTATTTTTCTATTTATTTAAATTGTAAACGAGTGGTATCTCTGTCAAAATAAGCGAAAAACACAAAGAAGAATAGAAATAAACAAATTACTTCGTGTTTGACAAGATGATTTTATGTTTATGTTTAATATCTTTATTTTTTTTTACTAATATTTCTGTTTATTTATTTGAAAATGAAATAATGAATTGAATATGCTATTTAATTTTTTTTATTTATATAAAAAAGTTTTTTAATAGAAGCAAAATATTTTCACTATTTTATGATTTTTATTTATGTATGACGACATTTCAACCTAAAAGTTTTTATCGATTGAATAAACAACACAAAAATGGTTGTCGTTTAGATAACAACAACAGCTAAATTAACCAATAGCGAATATCGCTTAAAAATTTTACTGATAATTTTGCTAGTTTCTTTTTTTAACGATCCGACTATCGTTAAAAGAAGTTTTTGAATCGCGATACTGAACGCTATTAATTTCTCCTGATTGTCAATATTTTTTTTAAATGTGAAAATTTTTTAAATGTAAACATAGGTATTTGGTGTTTTTTTTTTTTGGAATTTCAATTTGTGTTTAACGAATAAAATTTATATATTAAAGATGCAATTGATGTCTTCTAAATTTAAAATTATAATTTCCGACGTTTTGATATGATTTTCTGAAATTCAATTAATTGTAATTTATAATTGGAAATTTTTAATTCCAGTTTTTAGAATTGATATTTTCTTAAATTTGAATGGAAAATTTAAAAAGTGCAATTTTGTATTTATGTGAATAATAATGCTTTAGTAATTATAAACAATTTTTAAAAATTAGATGTAATCGCAATCAGATATTTTGTAGGTAAAGCAGAATAATAATTCTATATAACTATGTAGAACTGTTTTGAAAGCTAAAAACTCATTGATAACTCGGTAACCCTATTTTGTAAAGACAACAAAAAGTTAATATGCCAAACTTATGTTCATATTTGTAAAAGAATAATGAAAAAAACGTATGAAATAAAAGACCAGCTCGTATACTCTTAACATTGTTCTGTATGATATCTAGTTGAAAATATTGACATTCATGTTAAAATATAAATAACTATTGCAAAGCTAATTAGAACAAAAATTGTGGCGCCATCTACTGCGGCATAGTCACGCTGAGCAAAATAAAGTGACACTCAGTTAACGCAAAAGAAATGTATTTTCCCCACAACAAAATATTGCAGAATTTTATGTTAATAAAATAATATACCGATTTATTTCTAACATGCAGTTGTTATGGATATACATATATAGAATATATGTATATTATTTGTATTATTTAATATGTTTATGTAAATATTACACACAAAAAATACAAATCAAACGTTATTTTTGTGTTTTTCTCTTTAAATAAATTTATACATAAATTTTTTTTGTTAAATTTACATTGTTTTTTTTTTATTAATAACTAGGTATTTTAGCATAATTTGCTTTAGATGTTGGTGAATTTCTACTCCCTTTATATTAACTCGTAGTGTCTGCTTGTCGAAAAAATTTTGGATCGATTTTAACCCCTTTCCCGTGACCCATTCGATCTGAAATTTTGCAGGCATGCTCGTGGTAATGACAGAAATGATCTAATAAATTTTTTAGTGATGCCAAAACAATGGAAACTTTTAAATTTTTCTACCAGAGTTAATAAAAAAAATGTACAAAGGGTTAGTTTTTATTATATTATTACCCCAACGACCACAAAAACAACAAGTCCAGCTATGACAGCAACACAACATTTAGAATAAAACAAGAACAATATAGAAACATCATATCTTTCATTTTTTTTTTTACTTTTTCAGAGATTTCCCTGGACCTGTTCCACCGATTTCAATGATTTTTGAAATAGAAATCTTCCCATGAATTTGGTGAATCATTCTCGTTAAAAATGATCACTGTAGCTGCACCATTGAAGACGTGATCGTGACAAGAACAACATAGAAAATTATATATTTTCAAGACTTTTTTTAGTTCTTCATTCAAATCTCGGGCCCTAATCGACCGATTTGGACGATTTTAAATAGCAAACTTTTCAGGATGTTATTGAATAATTTTTTACGCCAACGAGTACCCTAGCTGCCCCATTGATGCCGTCATCGTGATTTCCACAGACGGACAGACGGACAGACGGACATCGCTATATCAACTCCGGTTGTTATAAGGATCACAAATATATATATATTATGGGGTCCAAAATTTTTTTTTCTAATTATTACAAACGGAATGACAAACTTATATATACCCTCTGCACACTGGAGTGGAGGGTATAATAATATTCTCATCAAATTGCGTTTATTTATGTAACAATTTTTGTGTTCGCAATTCTTAAATATCATTTGAGGTTTTCTAAAATTCATTGAATTTAAATCAATGTTTTCTGTAGTCCGATTCTGTAAATTTCAACGATCCGACAATCGCAAAATATACAGACAGCTATTGTTGTTTGCACTAAGGATTAAGTGATTCACTAACTACATACATCTTAACGACAGTCGACAAATCTATTTTTCTATTTATTTAAATTGTAAACGAGTGGTATCTCTGTCAAAATAAGCGAAAAACACAAAGAAGAATAGAAATAAACAAATTACTTCGTGTTTGACAAGATGATTTTATGTTTATGTTTAATATCTTTATTTTTTTTTACTAATATTTCTGTTTATTTATTTGAAAATGAAATAATGAATTGAATATGCTATTTAATTTTTTTTATTTATATAAAAAAGTTTTTTAATAGAAGCAAAATATTTTCACTATTTTATGATTTTTATTTATGTATGACGACATTTCAACCTAAAAGTTTTTATCGATTGAATAAACAACACAAAAATGGTTGTCGTTTAGATAACAACAACAGCTAAATTAACCAATAGCGAATATCGCTTAAAAATTTTACTGATAATTTTGCTAGTTTCTTTTTTTAACGATCCGACTATCGTTAAAAGAAGTTTTTGAATCGCGATACTGAACGCTATTAATTTCTCCTGATTGTCAATATTTTTTTTAAATGTGAAAATTTTTTAAATGTAAACATAGGTATTTGGTGTTTTTTTTTTTGGAATTTCAATTTGTGTTTAACGAATAAAATTTATATATTAAAGAAGCAATTGATGTCTTCTAAATTTAAAATTATAATTTCCGTCGTTTTGATATGATTTTCTGAAATTCAATTAATTGTAATTTATAATTGGAAATTTTTAATTCCAGTTTTTAGAATTGATATTTTCTTAAATTTGAATGGAAAATTTAAAAAGTGCAATTTTGTATTTATGTGAATAATAATGCTTTAGTAATTATAAACAATTTTTAAAAATTAGATGTAATCGCAATCAGATATTTTGTAGGTAAAGCAGAATAATAATTCTATATAACTATGTAGAACTGTTTTGAAAGCTAAAAACTCATTGATAACTCGGTAACCCTATTTTGTAAAGACAACAAAAAGTTAATATGCCAAACTTATGTTCATATTTGTAAAAGAATAATGAAAAAAACGTATGAAATAAAAGACCAGCTCGTATACTCTTAACATTGTTCTGTATGATATCTAGTTGAAAATATTGACATTCATGTTAAAATATAAATAACTATTGCAAAGCTAATTAGAACAAAAATTGTGGCGCCATCTACTGCGGCATAGTCACGCTGAGCAAAATAAAGTGACACTCAGTTAACGCAAAAGAAATGTATTTTCCCCACAACAAAATATTGCAGAATTTTATGTTAATAAAATAATATACCGATTTATTTCTAACATGCAGTTGTTATGGATATACATATATAGAATATATATATATTATTTGTATTATTTAATATGTTTATGTAAATATTACACACAAAAAATACAAATCAAACGTTATTTTTGTGTTTTTCTCTTTAAATAAATTTATACATAAATTTTTTTTGTTAAATTTACATTGTTTTTTTTTTTATTAACAACTAGGTATTTTAGCATTATTTGCTTTAGATGTTGGTGAATTTCTACTCCCTTTATACTAACTCGTAGTGTCTGCTTGTCGAAAAAATTTTGGATCGATTTTAACCCCTTTCCCGTGACCCATTCGATCTGAAATTTTGCAGGCAGGCTCGTGGTAATGACAGAAATGATCTTATAAATTTTTTTGTGATGCCAAAACAATGGAAACTTTTAAATTTTTCTACCAGAGTTAATAAAAAAAATGTACAAAGGGTTAGTTTTATTATATTATCACCCCAACGACCACAAAAACAACAAGTCCAGCTATGACAGCAACACAACATTTAGAATAAAACAAGAACAATATAGAAACATCATATTTTTCATTTTTTTTTTACTTTTTCAGAGATTTCCCTGGACCAGTTCCACCGATTTCAATGATTTTTGATACAGAAATCTTCCCACGAATTTGATCACTGTAGCTGCACAATTGAAGGCGTGATCGTGACAAGAACAACATAGAAAATTATATTTTTTCAAGACTTTTTTTAGTTCTTCATTCAAATCTCGGGCCCTAATCGACCGATTTGGACGATTTTAAATAGCAAACTTTTCAGGATGTTATTGAATCATTTTTTATGCCAACGAGTACCCTAGCTGCCCGATTGATGCCGTCATCGTGATTTCCACAGACGGACAGACGGACAGACGGACAGACGGACATCGCTATATCATCTCCGGTTGTTATAAGGATCACAAATATATATATTTTATGGGGTCCAAAATTTTTTTCTAATTATTACAAACGGAATGACAAACTTATATATACCCTCTGCACACTGGAGTGGAGGGTATAAAAAGCGAACATTTTTTCCAGTTATATATAAATCCAAAAAAAATAAAAAAATAAGTGCGTATTAGTTTAAATTAAAAAACAAAATTATTATTCCAAATCGCCTTTAATTCTTCTATCATAATTTCAATAAATTATTCAAATTAAAATCTTAAATATACCTATTTACGTAATTTATATTTGTCTAAATTTTTTGAAAGCAAATTATGCAAAAATTAATATTATGAGTGAAAACAAAATATTTTCCCACCTCTCTTCTGAAATTACAATGTAATTTAATTAAGCAAAGTCAGAATAATTTAAATTTTAAACTTAATATTGCACTATTTTTTCAAGTGCTTTTCAATACAGAGCTTTAAATGAAATCATACGTTGGACAACAACAAAATCCACATTGAAGATCTCTTTTTTCTCAAATATTTATCAAAAAAAGCATACCCTTTGGTAAGTGCTGGCCATCAGAGAACCTGAGCGAAAGCACTCCTAACAATTCAAAACAATGTTGAGATGAAAAACAAAACAGACAAACGGTAAAGTTTAGTTTGATAAAAAAAAGTATGTATGCATATCGGACGACGTTAAACGAGAAAAATAAAAATGTTTAAAATTTCCTTCATTACTTTTTTTGCAGAATTTTTTTCATTGACCAACAAAGGGAATTTAAAGAAGAATTTGAATAGATATTAGTTTTTTTGGTGCATTTTTTGCGTTCAACTTACTCCATATGTAACACGAAATCTGCATATGTAGTGCTATTGTCGTTAGCAGTGCTGCTAATTTTGACAACTTATTTTAATTTCGACGATTTTTCAATTTGTTAAAATGATTTGTTAAATTTGTCAAAATGATGATTGAAGATTTTAAATTTTCAGTAGTGTGATTTTTTAAGAGCTATAGAAAAGTTTTCAAAAAAAAAAAAACACATAAAATTCAGAAAAATGCATGAAATCTTAATTTGAATCAATAGTACGGTCCATATAATTTATTGTTTGAAGATTATTTCATGCAAATGTTGACCGTGACTGCGCCTCAAATGGTCCATCCGCTTAGTCCAATTTTGGCATACTTTTTCCAACATATCGGCCGGTATCTCAAGAATAAATGCTTCAATGTTGTCTTCCAATGCGTCAATTGAAGCGGGATTGTCTGTATAGACATGAGCTTTAACATAGCCCCAATTGACCGGTCCCGAACATGAAATAAAATGTTCATCGAACTCGCCTCGCAATAAGTCCATTGTTGCGCGTGCCGTGTGGCATGTGCCACCGTCTTGTTGAATCCACATGTCATGCAAGTCAAGCTCTTGTATTTTGGGCAAAAAAAAGTTGGATATCATCTCTCGGTAGCGCTCACCATTCACAGTTACGTTACGATTCGCATCATCTTTGAAGAAGTATGGTCCAATGATGCCACCAGCCCATAAACCGCACCAAACTGTGACTTTTTCTGGATGCATTGGTAGCTCTTCCAATGCTTCTGGCTGATATTCACTCCAAAATTTAGTCACAATAGCCCGAATAGCCGCTTCAGTGGGTCGATTTAACTGACCATAAAATGGAAGAGTCGCGCGATGAACTTTCTTAACAGAGCACGCATTTTGATAATAAAATTCAATAACTTGCAAGCGTTGTTCGTTTGTAAGCCGATTCAAGGTTAAATTATAGACCAAACTGAAGATGTTTGACAATGAAACAAAACACGAAACGTGCGTAAGCTGTTTAAACCAGTGTTGCCAAAAAGATAATAGCTAAAAAATCACCCTTTATAAAAATTGGGATTTCAAGGGTTAACAATTAATGGGTTGTTTATCGAAAATTTATATTTTTTGTTCAGTGTAAATGTAAATTACAAAATATATATAGATTTAATTCTGGGTCAAGTCGTTTCAAATCGGAAATACCTTGAATAGCATCTTCATTTAAGATTTAAGTTTTAATTACGGCGATACTTTAAACTTATATTATATGTTTCAGCTATATATACATATCAATAAAATTATTTAGTTGATTGCTGTGTTAAATTTTTTTCGTTGAAATTTCATCACTAATACATTTTTATATATAGAAATAACCAATGCTGTAATAATATTCGTAATATGAATGATATAAATAAATTTTATTGCTTCCTTTTGTAATATTTTTTCGAGTTTTATAAGCGGTAAAATTTTCTTGTCCATTTCTTGTTTTAAAAATGACAATTTTGGCGATTTAGTTTCCAAAATTGTAGATTTTCAGAAGATTTTATTAGCAGCACTGGTCGGTAACAAAGAAGAGAGAAAATTTTGTGTGGGTTTGTATAAAATGAGAAAGATTAAATTTTGTGTGTGTGTATTATTTCAGCGTTACAGAATCAGTCAGTCAGTCAGTGAGTCAGGGATCAGCGTAAATATATATAAGATGCTAATAAAAAAAAAAAAAAAATAAAAGAACAAATAATGACTATTATAAGCTCTAAAATACCTAAAGCAAAAATTTAATACACCATTGTATACGAGTACTTATAGGGCTGTTTAAATTATCGTAATTTGAATTTTTTTAAAGTAATTTCATTAAAATGAAAAAATTGTTCTACCCACGGGTCGTTACGGGTGCAAAAGTATATTTATGGTTAAAGACGAAACTTTCCCTAGAAGTTCTATTCCACTAAAGTTGAAATCTGAGAAAAATATAGTAGTTTCATAAATATTTAATAACGCCCCTAATACTAAATGCTAGAGCTGTGCCCACTTACAACAACTAAAGACAATAATACTACCAACATTATAAAAAAAAAACGCAGGTCATTATCGATGAAAACTTGCGAGTAGTAACCATTTATTTTTGATAAAAAACAAAAAAAAGTCACCTTTTTCTGAAATTAAAAAAACATTTGAGTTTGACAGCTTGCCACGCCCACAATTAGCAATAGTTTAACCTAATTTTTTGGCTACCCTAATCTGGATATATAAGCTACAAAAAGGCGTTAAAATTTTAAAAATCGGTGACAAAAAAATTTGACTTTTGACCAAAGAATTCAAAATTTCAGCCACAGTGCGACGATAAAAATAAACTGGCATACAAAGCCAACAAAAAAAATTAAACCATTATTTACACAAACAAAACAAAAATAGAAAAAGCATAACAAAGCAATGAAGTGTATGAAATTAAATGTATGGGCAACACAGATGAAGGCTGTGGTAAAATTTATATGGGAACAACCAAGAGAATCTTAAACACAAGAGTTACAGAACGCGAGACAGACATTAAAAAATCATGTGAGTCCGATCACAGGGGAGATGTGTAAACATCTAGTAATTAAAGATCTTTTTATGTCATTTTTTAAAATTAAACAGAAAGCGTCATCTATGTATCACTTATGGCAAAAACTGTTTCAGCTAATTCAACAACCCTTTGCTGTAAAACGTTAAAAAATATCCCAATATAAACGTATATAAGTGATACATAGATGACGCTATTAAAAAGGTGGCATAAAAAACAATTTTATATCATAATTTCTTCACCCATACAATCATAAGTCACACACCGATTTGTATTACGCTGTTTTGTGATTGTATTGTGAAATAGAAATTTACCCCCCTGCGCATATATAAGTTTACACATCAAATCAACAGATAAATACACAACTGCACTGGCACAATAATGTAATGAAAGCGAACATGCGGCTGATCTAGTAAATGTTAGAATATTAGACAAGAAACGAAGGGAAAATAAACAATGCACATTGGAAAGCCTCCGGATACAACAACAAATAAACTGTGCAATAAACGAAAAAGAAGACAGAGATAAAACAAACGCAAATTATACAATAGCTTTATTTAAGTTTCTTACTTCAGCTGTGATACTAATTTAAGAAGATTTTTACTTTGATATTTACGTTATTAAATTTCTACATTTGTTTAAAAAAAATTTTATGTGTTATGTTGTGTATGTAAAACGGAATATATTGTGAATTAAATGTATTAAATTTAACAAAAATACTATATGTATGTAAGTAAAACGTTTCTATAAAATTTTATAACGTGTTTTTAAAGTTTGCTATTAACTTATGATTCTTTTATTGTATTTTCTCATAACGTTGCCAGATTACTTAAATTATCCCTGATGGTGGTGGGAATCTCCAAGGAAACGTCGGATGAATAATCAATAAAAAGTCTTTTATATAGTTTGAAAATAAATGACCTCAGAAGCCCACTTTAGACATTTCTAAAAATTATAACAAATATTTGCCAAAAAAAGGTGGTTCAAACTTATAATCAATTAAAATTAAAGTTCGCAACGCCCCTCCACCCATAGACCAAAAAAAATCTGACTTCACACTGCCACCCGCCAGGCTAGTCTGAAGATTCGCTGAATATTTCATTAAAATCGGTCAATCCATTTTATACCCTATACCACTATGTGGTCAGATTATAATGACTTTGTGCTGATGTTTTTATTTGACCTACACCCATCTTTTATTATTTTATTATTTCGGAGTCGATTTAGCGATGTCCGTCCTTCCGTCTGTCTATGTGTTCATGCAAACCTTCCAATATATTTTGATGAAATTTGGTATATAAGCTTCTATCGGCTATAGCATGAACGCTATCAAATCACCCATATGGGATCAACTTAAATTACCTTAATATCCAAATTATGATATAGATTTCAGTTAAATTGGGTTTGTGTATGTTTATTACATCCATTTATCAGTAGTCAAAAAATAAACCCTATATGACAGTTCCTAGTCATAGCCCCCTCGTCCGATCTTCACTTATATCTATCAAATGTCAAAAATATTGCACAGATTTTTCTCAAATTTGGTTCGTATATGTTTTTGCAAAAATAAGTGATATTAACAAATATGGTCAGGAGCGGTCCATTTTCCGATCTAGTGCCCATATAAATATAGCATCCGATATGAACTTTTCATATCTGAAGGCAAAAAAAATAATAACGACATTAGAATTTGGTTTATGCTTCTTTTCTATATCTAAGGTATAGTGTCTCTAAACGCTTGGTATAGGGTATCGTGTAGTCGAACTAAACCGACCATAATTTGCTTACTTGTTATGTAACTATAGATATAAAACAGTTGTGTGACTAATTCATCATTGCCCAGGCCAAACCTTTCGACCTAGAAACTTGGAATTTCGATGGTAGGTTCCCTTATCAGCGAAAATATCCACAAAGGTTTTTAGAAATTCGTAAACTAAGGAGGTAGAAACGGCGAACAGGGGGAAAATTATAACAAATAAATCCAGGAATATGAAATTAGGTGTGTAGGGTCCATTCGAGAAACATACATTGGCTCAGGATAATTTTTTTTTTCGAATTTCTGCCATTGAAGAGAGAAACGGCCAAAAAGGTTTAAAATGTTACCTGTCTGCATCTTCTTAACATATGAATCTATACATATGAATTTTTTTATACAGACCCCAGAGAATGCGAGGGCATCAGTCAATAATGAATTTATAGCTAATTCTACCATCTAGGGGAGGAAAAACTGCCAAAAACGGGAAAAATTGCATAATTGGTATCTTCTAAACAAGCGAATGTAGGAATATGAAATTTAGTATGTAGATTCCACGAGAGATAGAAACATCAGATGATAAGAAAACTTTTTGAAATTCGAATGCTAATGCGGAAAACGGCAAAAAAGGGTAAAAATGGTACCTTTTTGCATCTTCTTAACATATTAATCTATATAAAAAAAGAAAATCAATATTCATTAGGCAATTTTTGTGTTTCGCAATTTTCGTGTCTTGTAGATGGGCGATTTCGCCCATTTTTTTAAAACTTGTTAAAAATCTCAAGACTAAACATATCCTGCCCTTTTTTGTCCGACTACTCACATTAATATTTGATGGACTCGTAGAAAGGGTCAAGGCTTTCCTTAAAAATAGATGACTTCACACAAGTTTGCAAAACCCTCCCTGTCATATTACTCATTATATATTATAATAACAATCATTTTGTATGGGGCGTGACACGCCCATTGTCCGGAACAACCCATTTTCGTCCGACTACTCAGATTAATAATGGATAATGTATAAAATGTATAATTTTGTTTTGATCAAAAACTATCACGAAAATTATTTAGTTGAACAGGGTAAGATTAAATGAAAGAACTTGTTGTCGACAAAACGTTATAAAATAAATGAACCAATCTTTATTACAGATTTTTGCTTTTATACATGAAAATGTTCTAAAACTGCAACTATATAAATGACTGTAGAAAAATATACAGAATATTGGAAATTAAAGCTACAGTTATATACAGCTATGAATTACGTGCTGGCTATCTCTATATTCTCAAATACAATACAATGTGGTTAATGAATTTTCAAAAAAAGGTGACACAAATGTTATAGAGTGTTAAAAAATAACTAGTGCGCTCCAACATTCCGGCAGCATTGAAAGATTCAGTTTTTCAATGTTTCAGTAAGAGAGCTAACTTATGTACAGGCCTTCGGAACAAACCTTTTGCAGTTTCAACGTTCGCCAATCGAATTTTCCTATCTTTACCAGGATATGTTGATACTATTGGACCAAGAACCCACTTCAACGGAAACACATTGTCTTTGTGTATAAGTACAAGAGTATTTTGATGAATATTCGGTTCTGATGTAGACCAACGACTTTTTTGAATCATTTCATTTAAGTAATGTTGTTTGGCTCAAGTTATACGTTTTCATCTCTGTATGTAGTTAATTTCGTGACACTCTACCATTTGCTCAGGTATAGAATTTAACGGACCACTAATTAAGAAATGACCCGGAGTCAATGCTTCAAAGTCGTTAGGATCACTTAATTGAGAGGAAATTGGAAGAGAGTTCATAATGGCTTCTATTTCGATCAGCGATGTTGAGAGCTCTTCATAGTTCATTTTTGCATTGGCTAAAGTACGGTAAAGATAACCTATATGGGACTTAACTGCGTCCTCCTAAATGCGAAAACAGAAAAGAAATTTATCTGTGATTGGATTCCAACTAATTCCAAGCGCACTTGTGACAGATTTTGCTTTATTATCTTCTAAATGCAATAGAAGATTGTTAGATTTAAATTTTGTTTTAATTTGTTTTGATTTGCTTTTAAATCGTTCGCCCCAGATAGTAAATCGTCAACATAAAATTTTGTTTTTACGGTTTCTGCACCAAGTTTCTGCACCAAGTGTTGATAATGGCCAGCAAGAAAATGTAAGCTACGAATTGCTAGGTATGGTGAAACTGACATTCCATATGTAACTGTGTTCAACTGGTAGGTGGTGGTCGTGATCTCTCCATAAAATCTTTTGAAAAGGCCGATGACATGGCTTTAGCAGCACCATTCTATACACCTTCGTGATGTCAGCTGTCAAAGCATATTTCCAAAGTCAGAAGCGAATAAGTAACAAAAACAATTCATCTTGAATAGTGGGACCAATATACAAAATATCGTTCAACGATTTCATTGAAAACGTTTTTGAAGACGCATCAAAAACAACACGTAATTTAGTGCTAACGCTAGATGGTTTCAATACGTATTGATGTTGCAAGTAAAAATGCGGTTTATCAACGTCTGGATCTACTCGCCAAATTCTTCGTACCCTTTCATAAAGTTTATATACTATTGTTTAACGGGAGAATCGCGAGAAAAGCGTTTTTATAATGAAAGAAAACTCTTCAGGGCTGAAGTATATGATGAACCTTATAGAGAAGGATCATCCTTAAATGGTAACATTACTTGAATTCGTCCATCGTTTGAAATTTCAACCTTTTTTACAAAATTCGATTCGCAAGCATGATGTTATACATAATAATTTGTTATTGATGACGAAACTTGTTCAATAGGCCATAATAGTTCTAGCTGTTTATTTATGTTTTCATTAGTGTTTCCTATACTCGTTGTATATGATTGAAATTTGCGGATGTTATTCGATGTTCTATAACTTCCCGACACTACGTAACCAAAGCAAGTTTGTTGTAAAATAGGCAAATCGGACCCAAGTTTTATCTTGTTAGCACCGCGAATTTCGAAAAAGGCACCAGCACCTACCAACATGTCAATTGGTTGAGATTCATTGAACCGATCTTCGGGCAACTCTATGTTAGAAGGAAAATCCCAACTTCTAATATTCAGATCCATATCTGTTTGGTAGCCAGAAACATGATATGTAATATAAAAGTTTACTGAGTATTCTTGACAATTATTAGTTTCAAACTTGATTTTTGTAGATGTAGATCCTACACCAATTATGTTAACTTTTCTTTTAGGTAAATTTAATAATTTTGAAAAATTTTCAGTAATAAGATTAACTTGCGAACATGAGTCTAACAGAGCACGGCACAAGTATAACAGCTGCAGCTAAAATAACTTCATCTGATGATTGCTCCATATGAACGTTAACGATTGCAGATGATGAGGATGACGATAAAGATGAAGAGGTTAAAACCGGCAGCGATGAATCACTATTTTGTGATGTTGTACGATGAAGCGTGGAGTGATGCGATTTATTACAAACTTAAGTTTTAGAAACAACGTGACCTTCTGATAAACAACTTATACAGAAATTCAATTTCTTGACTGTTGCAAATCGATTCTCAACAGTAATTATTCTAAATTGTGAGCAGCCGCTGAGCCAATGATCTAGACATTTGTACAGAGAACACGATTTTTGTTGCATATAAAACGACGACGACTGGCGTTGTGGATGACGTTTTGGATAATTTGAGTTTAAGCCCACGTTTGATTGCGTTGAAAAACTTTCTGATGCTTCTCAAAACTGGCATCGCCGCTCTAAATAATTACAAAACCGTTCCCTGATGGTAGTTGCTAATAATACAAATTTTCTCTCCACTTTATTTGTCTATCCGTACCTGTTTTTTGGCTTATGAAATGAATAATTACCGCATTACATATGTCGTCAGCGCTCCCTAATGATTTAAGTGATCCATATACATATAGCTAATGCACTATCGATCAAATCGATTTCTTCTTCTGATTTATTTAAATTTTGCAAATCATAAAGATTCTGGATGTGTTCCATGAAAATCAAGGTTTTGTTATCATAATGTTCTTCTAATCGTTGTAGTGCTTTCTTATAATTTTCAGCTGTTATCTAAAATGCTCGAACTATGTCTAACGCTTGACCAGATAAACAATGTAACAGATGATTAAACTTTTCTATGTTGGACAACGACGCTTGTCGATGATGACAAATTGTTTAAAAGATTAAGAAAGGTTTTTATACGCCGAATACTTTCCTTCAAATTTTGGCAACTCAAGACTTGACAATTTAATATGTGTTACAAAAGGCACAGCGATTGACGTTTCAAAACTCTGCCATTAATAAGTGTCACCCAACAACTCAATAATTTTTGATTTTGTTTTGATACATAAATCCTCAATATCAGCTCTTGCATCGTCTTTTGGATTAAGCTCTTCGATGTTTGTTTGCATGGTTAACAGCTGTTTGAAATATGCTTCAACTAAAGACAAACGACACTCAAATCGACGTGTTTAAATGAACACACTACGTATATGTTAGTTAATTTCTCTAAGTGTTAAAGTTAAAAGAACAGCGAAGATTAAGAGAAATTTTAAGCGATTACGAAGAATTTAACTTTGTGGACAACAATAATATAAACACCACCATCTGACTTGTACTCTACTTTAATATGATGTTATTTTATTCGGATTTTTAAAAAGCACGAAATATTTGTTTATATTATTTTCAATATTAATTTTATTTAACTGTTAATGATATAATATTTCTGAATCTCTTGCCCCACGTTGGGAACTTGTTATCGACAAAACGTTATAAAACAAATGAACCAATTTTTATTACAGATTTTTGCTTATATACATGAAAATGTTCTAAAACTGTAACTATATAAATGAGTATGGAAAAAATATACAGAATATTGGAAATTAAAGCTACAGTGAAGTACAGCTATGATTAACGTTTAACTATCTCTATATTCTCAGATACAATACAATGTAGTTAATGAATTTTCAATAATTTTCAATTGGATACAAATGTTATAGAATGTTAAAAAATAATTAATGCGCTCCAACAGATAACTTCAGACAAATGTGCAAAGCTGTAGCTGTCATAGCAAGCAAGTTATATGACATTTAATATTTACTTTGCATGTGAGATAACATGCCCACTTATCCGATCCCGCCCATTTTCGGCATGTTTACTATCATCAATAATAGGTGATCTAACACAAATTTGCAAAGCTCTCCCTGTCATAGTACTCAATATATGACATTAAAAATTCACTTTGTATTGGAGGTGCCACGCCCTAATCAGCGATATGAAAAATAGCTTCCGACCTATTCGCATACCTACCAAACACACATAAATAATTTCATAAAAATCAGCCAAACCGTGTCGAAGGAGTTCGATCACAAACACCGTGACACGAGAACTTTATATATTAGAAAGATATAAAAATATATCGCACCTGTACCGCTAAAGTACAAATTTTCAGTAGAGGCAAAAAACGGTTTTTTTAATATTCACTATAAAATTTAAAAACAATTGTTTCATTGTAAAAAATTGCGAATAATAAGTATACAACAGTAGTTGTTTTTGCAATTTTTTAAGTGATCATCAAAAATAACAAGTTTTATGGGTAGAATCGAAAGCTGTAATGAACTATTTCGACACATACCAATTTTACTATTGTAACTTAGCAATTTATTTCGCAAGATCAGTTTGTTTTCTAAATAAAATAAAATATTCTTTTGGTATATATTCATGTATTTTTCGTTGGCGGGTTAAAATCTTTTGACCTGTCTTACATGCATTTAGGGTTTTTGTCGTTGCTAAATATAGTGTTGTAAAATGTCACTTATTCGTACCTGTAAAAGTAGGATAATTATAGAATAATTATAAATATTTAATAAAAAGATTCTGAGGTATCAACATTACAAGCCAACTGACAGTTCATATTAAAATTAAAAAAAATATGTACCAATCTCCATTTATTAAAGTTTTTTTTTCTGGGCTGACAGAAGTCAATAGCAAACAATAACTTTTGCTAGCAGTTGTTTCACTTTCCATTATCCCTCTTCGAACGATGTAATAACGTTTTTCGATATTCATTGAAATTAACCTATAAGAGGAGATTCTATATTTAATTTCCTTTTTCTTGAACACGTTGAAACGTACAGACGCTCCAATAACAGAAAAGATCAAATGATAAAATTAAAAAAAATTTAAGTGAATTTGTAAAATAAACATCAGTTAAAAAACATAGATGGTGTTATAGAAAAGGGGAATAATTTCAGGTGGACACTAGAGGTTTATCCGTCGCTTCCTCTTTCCATATATCCTCATATAGCAATCATTTCACCTAATAATTCATAAAACATCAGGGACTTATATAGTATCATAGGCAAGAGTGGATTAATTTAAAATTTTACGTCAAAAATTTTCCCTTTCGCTTCACACTCTCCACAAATCGCAGAATAGTGTAGAGGGAATATTATCAGACCCTGAAGAAAAAGAAAAAAATAAATAAAACAACAAACAAAACCACAAACTCTCGACCATCGTCATCATTACATTCGAACTGGTGTTATTATCACCCAAAAAACAACAACCTAATAACACCAGAAAATATCGACATATCTTCATCATCATTAAGAAAAAAAAAATAAAACGCAGAACTTACGTAAAGTAAATACTTTTAACCAGGCACCCTAAAATCTGCATAAAAAAATTTTTTAAGAATAAATTTAAGCTACTATCACAGATAATTTATATGAGTCAAATACGCGTAAATAAACTAACTAAATAATAACTAAAACGCAATCTATATCAAAAAGTATAATTTTGGGTCTTTGTTTTGACCTCCACTCTACCAAGCAATCACGTTAAAAATCATGCGAGAACAATATGAATTATCATTTCACAGTAAACATCATCAGCATTAACACGTAAGCATCGAACTTCTTGGAGGCCTTCATCGAACTTCGTTTGTTTAGGTGAGTGAAAAGAAATTAAAAAAAAAGTAACAAATTTAACATTTAACAACATCTCTTGTATATGTATAATTGTATCATTGCATTTGATTTTTTTTTTTACCAGTAACAACTAATATACTGCGTTATGTTAATTGAGATTTAAATCTCATTTACATCATAATTAGTTTTTTTTTTAATTCTGAAGCAATTCTCTTTGGATGTCTTCTTGAATAATGTAAACTTTTATTAGTTTTTGCTTGTATCTACATAATTTGAGTAATCTTTTTTTCTTTTCCAATTCGTAAACCGAAATCGTATCCGTTTGAAACAGCGTAAAAGTACAAAACGTTACTTCGTAATGCACTGTCATTTCTAATAGGAAATGGTATTTTAAAATTTTATAAATTTTATTGCTATAATTTTTTTTTTAATATGGCTTATATAAAAAAAATTTAAAACTTGAAATTAGTTTTTTATATTTTATAAATTTTCGAATAATACATATATATACACATAGATGGGTTGAATAAATAATGAATTGTAGAATATGAATCCTTAAATTTTAAATTAGTGTTTTCTTACAAATAAATGTGAGTAACTTGTGTTAGTTTGAAGATAAGTATTTGGGGTCCTGCCTATAAAATTTTGCGCTAGTAGGACAAATATAAGGGAGGGTAAAGATGCGCCGAGCTCTATATACATCTGAGAGCTATATAAAAATGCGAATCGATTGTTACTTTTATTTTAATTTTACTATCTTTTATGACTGCAATGGGGTTTACTTAATGAAGTAGTTATTGTAGTCATCTGGTCCATTCTATGAATTTTAATTAAAAAAAAAAAAAAAAATAGGGAGTCTACAATAATTTTTGTAGTGACTGGTAAATTCTTAATGGAAGAGGGCCCGAACCCCCCAACCTACTGAAGCTAGCAGCTCAATGGCTCCCGCAGTCCTTCTTCCAAAGAATTCTTTCGAACACCTTAATCGACGGCTTACCTTGTTGTGCAACTGGAGATTAAAATAACCCAACCCAAAGGAAGGGTACATTACAAAGCGTACAAATGCGCTATTATCACTCCCCCGTGGGGAGATCTCAACGGTAGTTGCTGTTGTTACTGGGCACTGCCTTATAGGGAGACACTCTGAGCGCCTTAGGGTCTCGTCAAATGATTTCTGTCGTAGCTGCTTGGATGTGGAGGAGGAAGAGAGCTTAGAACACTTCCTCTCCCACTGCCCGGCGCTATCCAGAACAAGACTACGGACATTGGGATCGCCGTTTCTTCACGATCTCTCTGGCCTCTCAAACGTGGAAATTTCACATCTTAGGGGCTTCATCAGAAGCTCGAACTGGTTCTTCAGTGGGGACTGAGGGGAACACCCATTCGTCCCGTGGTATCACAACGGACCCCAGAGTCTAAGTGTGCTGGTCCTTGGATCAGCAGCCACTTCCAACCTAACCTAACCTAATCCTTATATACCAAATTTCATCAAAATATATTCATATTTGCGACCTGTAATTTGATTAAAAGGTTTACGTGGACATACAGACGGACGGACGGACGGACATCGCTAAAACGACTCAGAAAGTGATTCTGAGCTGATCGGCATAATAAAAGATGGGTCTAGTTAAAATATTTTTGTTACAAACAGCAGCACAAAGTCATAATACCCAAACCACATAGTGGTATAGGGTATAAAAAGAATATAACAATGATTGTAATCAATTTAATCCAGTACGATACACAACATTTTTTGTTTTCTGCTCCGGAGCGTAAATGAATAGTGAGGATAGTTTACCAACTCGGGAACACGCAACATATAACTGGCCATGTACAAAGCATGAAATTTCCAGATTTATGCCACACACTTCAAGGGACTATCCTTGGGACTTGTTTATTGTCATCACAAATGCAAGTTTCACTGGGAACTAAACACATTTGAACTGGAACGTCAAATCGGTTGAAGCCGAGGGAATTCGTGGAATTAAGCATTCTTTTCCGTTGAACAGCCCTTTCAAAATCCTTGCCACCATCACATTTCTCATTCAACTCAACACAATCAGTTGGGCTCCATTGCATAGTTTCGGGGCATAAAGATTTCGCAGCATAAGGATGACAGATTCTACTTTAAGGCGCAAATGATGAGGCGGCATTCCACGCAAATCCAAAAAGTTTAGGATTCCACTGGATAACTCACGAAATCGTCTTCGGTTGCAACGCGATCGATTGATTCGTATGGCTGCAATTTGCCCGGAATTTGATGCTGAATCGTCCTATTCAAATCATTGACATCAATATTTTTTGCTGCTAAAATTGTGCGCGAGCTAAAAAATCAGAAAATCACTGCTCTAATTTTTTCTTAAAAATTGGTGATTTCTAACTGATTGTCTCTTATTTTTTTCTTAGTAAATATGAAACAATGAATAACCACAAATAATGAAATGTTTTTAAAAGTAACTTCCCGATAAGCTAAAGTTGCTTAGTAATTATTTTTATATCAACTTCGTAATCATCTATTTCTTGTTTTGTTAAAATACTTGCATGGCTAATCCAATTTTGTGCTGTTGTAATATAGCTTTGTATGTGTTCTTTGTAGTTTGTAATTGTTGTCAAAATAAGTAATCTTTCAGGATATATGTTCCGTGTTAATATGTTTTTAACTGTTTTATGAATTCCTTCCATGTGGTATAGTATCTGTTTTTGGTTTTGTGTTATAGTGTCTTTTATTTATTGTATTGTTCTATTAATATTAATGATCATTAATTTTTATCTGTTGATTTAGCCGTGTTATAGAATTATGCATGTTTGTGTCAATTGTGTGAAAGTGATTAGTGATATCCATCGTACCAAAAGGATATTTATATGCATGACCTACCAAGTTTATTAGTCCTCGTTTCTTCCTGCCATTAGGTGTTATTGTCTTTAGCTTGCTTAATAATGTTTCTACTTCGTTATTCATAAAAGGTTGTTCATTTTTACTAAAAGTGCTTATATTGCTCTTCATTGATAACAATACATATTTTATTTCCTGTATATCTATTTGATGCAAAATTAAATCGGACTCCATTGGAATGTTCTTGCTTCAAAAATTCGATTGCATTTTTTCATTTAAACTCATTATTGAGGGAAATTCCCTGCTCTTTTGCAATACAATACAATAGGGTCATCATCTGGGTTAACAGAATCTACAAGATTTATTTCGGCTATATAATTATCCTTGCCCTTTATGTAGTCAATTTTAAAATTGTTATATATACTGTTTTAAATTTGTTGCGTCATTTTTGTCGTCACCACAGGTCTGCTTGCAAAGTTTCAGCTCGATTGAATCACGGGAAAAGGGTTAAAAATCGATCCAAAGTTTTGTCGACACGCGGACAAGCAGACACTACGAGTTAATATAAAGGGAGCAAAAATAAATGTAACTTAAAATAACCAACCCATAAAAACCAAGTTTTTATTATACTCCCTTTATTTGTAAATTAATTTACCATCATGAAGTTATATGATTGATTGATTGAAAATGAAACATGTCTAGAAAAATATCTATGCCGATGATTAATTTTTTTTTGTAGAAAGAAAGTGTCATATCATTTTTACCATCGCTGCAAATCTGCCTGCAAATTTTCAGCTCGATTAGATTACGGGAAAAGGGCTTAAAATTGATCCAAAGTATTGTCGACACGCAGACAAGCAGACACTACGAGTTAATGTAAAGGGAGAAAAAAGAAGTCTATTTTCTTAAAAATAAACTTTTATAAAACAAATATTTTTTCTTATAAAATAACTTAGCTTGCAGTTAACTGCAATAGTGAACATTCGTGTTGATTTCTTAACGCTGCGCAATTTTCTTTATTCAAAATATTAATATATTAAATACTAGCTATAACCCGATGCGCTTCGTTACACCCATCATAACGAAATAAAACACTGCGAATACATTTTGTAGAAAACGATTGTATTTACTTTTGGCGATTTCTAATTTTGTCGATGTTTGTTTCTGCGGTTTTAGATTTTGGCATTTTTCGATTTTACCGATTTTTAACTTTGGCAATTATTGATTTTGGCAGTTCTTGTTTTTTGATTTTGACGTTTTTTTTGATTTTGGCGATTTTCGTTAATCGCGATTTTGGGTTTGGCCGATTTGATTTTTGGCGATTATTGTTATTCGCGATTTTCGGTTTTGTCGTTTTATGATATTGGCGATTCCGCCCATATTTTCCACGACTACATGTGACGGCCGTTTATTTTTGGTGATGACTGTACTTAACAGCACATACAAGTCACATTAAAACGAAACGTTATTTATTTTGCCATGTAAAATTTTTGCAAAAAAAAATACCGTTTCGTCTGTATGTGATTTGTTTAAATGTTTGTTTTGTGTTTTCAGTACACTTTAATAAAACACTTGATGTTGGTTTTTTTTGTTACCAACTGCCTGTTTTATTGTTGATGTCCATTAACTCAATCATAAACTTTGCAATCAGTCTGGTCAAACCACTTTTTTTTGTTCTTGTATTGATTTCACGTACTCTCGTCCTCATACATGAGTGAGCGTGTTTTCAATGCTAGAGAGTATTATGAATGAGTGTGAATGGTCTCAATGAATGGTGTCAAGTTTTTTTTTTGGAAACAGGTTTTTATCTTGAGATGGATGAATGAAGACAGGTTGAATGTTAAGAAAATAATTTTGATTTAAGGAGTTAAATTTGATAGTTCAAAAAGAAAAGGTTGAGGAAAAACCTGACATTAAATTAAAATTAAAATAAGATTAGTTGTAGTAAAATAAAGTTAAAGTAAAGTTAAAATTAAAATGTTTAAATTAAAAAAAAAAAAAAAAATGTGAAGTTGTGGTTTCAAGGAGTGCAGTAAAATTAAAAATAAGACATAGTGTTAATAAATAAGAAACTATTTTGGTGAAACAACACAAGTTGATTAAACAAAATTAAGGAATTACATTAAAGTTTACCTCATAAACCAATCAAGCTTATACAACAAAGTCGCATAAATAGTTCTTTGGTGTTCACTCCTATCTCCATATAAACATTTTGTATTGAAATCGGCAACAATATCATTATTAATGCAGCTATGGCCAATTTTTTTCAATGGCATATTGCGAGACACAACCACGGCGTCTGGCGGCAGCAGCTTCATCTGTACCTCAACAACTACAACAATATGGCGGTAATGTTAACTTTATTATTAAAAAAAAAAAACTTTCTAGAAATATAAGGAAAATTTGTCTATATATAAATTTAAACTAAAAAAAATTTTTACTAGATTAATAAAATTTTCGAAATATTTTAACCAAAAATTTTTCCGCATTAATAAAATTTTCTATATATAAATTTAAACAAAAAAAATTTTTTTTCTACATTAATAAATTTTCCTAGATATAAAAATTAGACTAAAAAAATTTTCTAAATTAAAAATGTTCTAAATTACAAAATTTTGCTAAAAATTAAAATTTTGCTGTAAAGAAAATGTTTCTAAATTTAAAATCAAAACTAAATTAAAATCCCCAAAATTTTTATATATTTAAAATTACTTGAAAATTTTAAATTGACCTAAATTTAAAATTATAGAAATTTAAGAGAATTTACAAAATGGTACCGTATTTAAAAAAAGAAAATTTTTTTGTTAAAGCTAAAATTAAAACTAAATTTAATTAAAACAAAAAAAAAAAAATACATATATATTGATTTAAAATTACAATGACATGAAAAATTTCTAAAAAAAAAAAAATACATTGAATTGAAAATTGCATTCAAACTTAAAATTTTTTTATAAAATTATATTAAAATTTTTCTAAAATTAAAATTTTTCTAAAATTAACATTTTCCTAAAATTAAAATTTCCCTAAAATCAAATTGAGCTAAACTTAAAATTTTGTTAAAATTAAATTTTTCTGAAATTTAAAATTAGAGCTAAAAATTTTCTAAATTTAGATTAAAACTAAATTAAAAAGTCTTTTAATATAAAATTAAACTTAAAAATTTTTTAAAAGTAAAATTTTGCAAAAATATAAAAAAATAAAATAAATATTGCTAAATATAATTAAAAATTTATTTTGAACACCTTAAAAATGAAGGGTAAATAAAGATTTTGTATATATCTCAATGTAGGAAACCAAACCAAAATTTTTTCTTATCATTTAAGTGGGTTACCTCCAAATAAGATGGATCATAGGTAACAAGGTAGGGAGGGCAAAAGGGGCAGAACACCTCGTCCCCAATCTCAAGGTAAGTATGGCGTTCCGTCCCTTTAGCGACAGTTTACAGTTTTTTCTAAAATCGCACATGAACATCTGTAGTGCGGTTTCCCTGGGCCTGAGCAAGACCTCACCCATCCGGCGAGCTAGGCCCCACGCCAGCACGTGCGACCAGCAAAGGCTCAGGGAAACGGAAGCGGAAATTCCACCAGAACCGTACCATTACATACATTGGTAATAAATGTTATTGTCAAAACTTTCAAGACCGCCATTTTCATAGTACTTCATACTCTTTTGTATAGAAGGTGACACGATCACAGATCTGATCCCGCCCATTTTTCGTCCGACTACTTACATTAATAACTTATGAACTCGCACAAAGTTTCAAAGCACTCTCTTGTATTGAGTGCATGAACGCGGTGTATAAAAACACTAATTATGATTCATGTACTCACAAGCAATACGATGTGTTTATGGATATTAGAGTGGTCATATGGACATTTTTCGAATTACGATTTTGGGGATAGGCGGGGTCCAGTTTGTTACCTCTTAATATAAAACTAATAAATGTGAAGTTTGGGGACAATCGGATAAAGAAAAGTGGCGCCGGAAATCTATTGAAAATTTTAAGTGTGTTTATATGGAGCAAATATGACCTTTTTCGGATTTATTGAAAATTTCGTTCTATAGTTCAATTTTTTCGACAAGTTGTTATATGAATCGATATCAATACTAAATTATGTTTTCAAAAAGCTATATAACTTCAAAAGCGAATAAAACTCGTCAAGAAATAGTAAATGCCCCAAACTAGGTCAGGAAATTTGACGGAAATTTTTTCAACTTTAACAAATTGATTAAAGCCATCATTTTTTTTTGTCTCTATATCTATAAGTACTCAGATATAAAGTGTTGTTTTATTACCAAATTTTAGGAACGGAAGTTCAACACATTTAGTTATTATATTTTAAGCGTCGCATCTAAAAATTCAGCAGCACTTAGAAAATATTTGATTTCACATGTGACCCTAATTCCAAAAGGGTTAATGCGGTCATATTATATCTTCCGAAACCCTAGGCTATTAAGATAAAATATAGCATTTAAACGTAGAAAAGTGATGAATTTTCGATACAAACTATTTAGAAAGAGTACATTTACAGAATATTTTACAAAAATCCAATTTTTCTCGAAATCCGCAAAAATAAAATTCTTGTCAAAAAAATTCTGGCATAGAGATTTACTTTAAAATTCAGACAGTTAATCTGTTACATGTATTTAAAAAACTTTAAAGTGCAAGATCTATTTTTTTAAATTTTGTTTAAGAAAATTTTTCAAAACTTGAAAAAGGAGTTTTCAAAATTTTATCAAAAAAATTTCCCATTTTCGATCTCAATGCGCAATAGGTTAGCAACGTGGTAATAAAACAATACTTCATATCTGATAACTTATAAGTATAGAGACAAAAAAAAAGTTTGGCTTTAATCAATTTCTCAAAGTTGAAAAAAATGCTATCAAATATCATGACCTAGTTTTTTTTTTGGCACAAACGTGGTCTGGAGCATTTGCTATATCTTGGCGAATTCTTATTCGATTTTGAATTTTTATAGCTTTTTGAAAAGATAATTAATACTGAACCCGATTCTTGAAACAACTTGCCGGAAAAATTAAATTATAGAACGAAATTTTCGTAAAATCTCAAAAAAGTCACATTTACCACACTTGAAATTTTCAATCAATTTCCGGCGCGACTTTTCTTTATCCGATTGTCCCCAAACTTCACATTAAATAGTTTTATATTGAAACGTAACAAACTGGACCCCGCTTATCCCAAAAATCGCAATTTGAAAAATGTCCATATATCGTAGGAACACTTTAGTGCACACACACACTATGTATATTTAGGTCCAGATATCAAGCAACAAGTGTTCGATTTGTTTGCATTGATTTAATTTGATCTTTTATTTGCATATGACTATTTGGAATTTATGGATGGCAATTGTAAATATGTAAACTTAAAAGCAATGTACGCGGGGGATACTATTACAACAATCGTTTTACTGGACATAAATGTACATTGCTAAATTCTAAATGTAATTCTAGTGTAATTTAAATGTATTGGAGTGGATTGCAACAAATCACTCAATTTTATCGATAAGAACAAAATTGCAATTAGTATAAAAAGGGCAATTTAATTTTAATAAAAGGCAATCATAATTTGACCGTGAACTAAAAAGCGTGTTCTTATTTTAATTTGCAAGTAAAGCTTGAGCACTTCGTATGGCACACATACCATGCGAAGTTCAGAGCTAGTCTAACTTTATTAGCTTCAAATAGTATTATATACTCGAAAAGTAATACACATCAAAAAATATTATATCCTCAAATAGTATTATATGGCGATCCTGGTGACGACGGCCCTGATTAACTGATCCTGCATATTATCCTGCAACGTTCAACCGATCCTTGCGATGACGATCCTGACCAAATAATCCTGCATATTATCCTGATCCTGCGCGTTGTCCTGAAGTTTTTCAACTGTTCCTGAAGTATTGGTATAGTATATAAGATTAAATCCAAAAAGTGCATGGGCACATTTGGTAAGGTAAACTCACAACATCCAGAGATTAACAGTTTGTTGAATTCTAAAGGGAAAATTTGTGAAAGTGTTAAAAAGAGAAAAGAAAAATGTTTTCACTATCGTTAATTGTTGAAATAAGTTTGTAAAAATATAAATTCAAAAAAGAAAAAAAATGTAAACTAAAATTTGAAGAAAATTTTATTACTTACTAAAGGAATGTCAGGAATTTGAAGAATTTTTTATTTTTTTGTAATAATAATAAATAAAGGATATATAGAAATAAATTTGAGGATAAAAGAATAGATTACAGAAACATTTTAATTTTTTTTGGACTAAATATAGGTGAATGAAATTTTTTAGTTAAGAGCAGTTTTTTGGTAAATGGCCGCTAGAAGAAAAGGGTTTGGAATAAACATTTTTAAATGTGAATAAGGTAGTTACAGTTATATTACCAGTAATATTTATAGTAAAAATATTAGTATTTTTAACAAGAGCAGCAGTTGGTGAAATTCATAATTTTTAAAAGAACAAAATGAAAACCATCATAGTAGAGAAAATTATAGAGTCAATAAGAGATTATATGACGAGTGAGGAATAGAAAGACACAACAATCGTATAAAGACAGAAGAAGAATGAAATTGGAGGACTTGTTGGATAAACACTTTATATGTAAGTTAACGTACGCGATGTTAACGCAGCAGTATAATTGTTTTCCCATAGAATATTCTGCTGACGCTGTGTCTGTATTGTGAATACCAGAACAATTATATTTTAAAGTAACCCGATAGGCACACGAGGCGCAGTGTCAGCAAGAATCATACGGTAACCATCGGTGGGTTTATCAGTAAATGTTAGTCTATAAGTGCACTCAATTAAAGAAAGAGCAAACAGCTCTAAATAAACGAAATAATAAATAAAAGAAATAAGTATATAATTAATTTGTATATTGGTAGAATTGTCGACTATATTGTTTTTGAATAATATAGAATTTATGTTATTAAGTGGTGAGAAATTTATTGAATAGAATAATAAAATAGAAGGTAAATTCAAAATGATACGAAGAAATGGAAAAGGACGTTGTAACCCAACAGACAATATGATAAAAGGATTTCAAGAAATGACATTGGTGGAGCATAAGAGAAGTGATGACGTTTTAGACAAGTTGGACATGGAAATAGAAAGGTTGGCAAATGAGGGATTTTTTAATGATGGAAAAATAGATTTTGGAAAATATAGGCAATATTGACGAGCAACTGAGGTCCTCTACAAAATTATGGATATATATAGGAATGAAGAGAGCTCCAACAAGAGAGGACATACTAAACCCCGCTACCACGGAAGAAGAGACGGTGAGAATGATTAGGAAATACGCAAAATAGAGATATAGGAGATAATGACAATTTTGCTATAGATTACAAGAAAGTTATAGATTTTAAACTGACATAAGGAATTTGGAAAAGGGTAAATTTTAATTTAAATCTAAGATTAGAAAAAGAGAAAATATAAAAAAAGTTGTTAAATATAAAATTTATTTAATAAATATTGGGAAAAGAGTATGTCATAATATTATTCTAACAATGTTAGTAAATTAAGGTTATTATAAGTAATAAATAAATATGTTAGATCAAAATATTAAGTATATAAAAAGACTTTAATTAAGAAAACCCTCTATGACACCCTCTTTATCGATGAATAGATTCAAAGGAATCAAAAAACTTTTTGAATTTTAAGGTCTCTTTTTCAAGAGACGTTTATATTCATCTGCTAAATGATATTTTTGAGCAACGATAAACGTAATTTACCAATTTTAACCTCACAACTAGTCAGGGTCTGATTTATACACAAGTGACGATACGATATATGGTTTGGATGACTATTATGAAAAAAATCTCAAAATGTATGAAATAACGTGAAACGCTTGATCAAAATGAGAAAAATCTTCCAGAATATCGTGGTACATGTCCTCTCCTTTTGAGTTGGTGAAGAAAGATGCGTGTATTTACTCGATGACCTTCAGTGTCAAAATCGAGGTTAGAGAAAGTAAGATTTTAATTTTTTTTCTACTGAAGAAGCCAATATGGCCAATGCCACCAGAGGTCATTATTTTCTAGCTCCGAAGAGGAAATGCCACGACTGCCTAAATCAGCAGGATTGTCTTCAGATCGAACTTTTTGCCAGTTATGCTTGCCTACATTTTCCTAAATTTTACGCACCCTAATTTCAACAAATGTGGTCCAAGAACAAGGATCCATTTCTAACCAAGCAAGAGCAGTCGTAGAATCAGTCCAACAATAAAAATGGTTAAGTTGTATATCAATTTCTCTAAGTACTGCCTTCAAAAGTTCTGAAGCCAAAACTGCTCCGCAAATTCAAGTCGCGGAATTGAAATCGATTTCATAGGTGCCATTTTCGTCTTGCAAGATAAAAAGTGTATGGTGTTGGTCGTTATCTGTGGTGACTGAATATTTAAAGTGCAGTTATGAGGAATTTTCTCAAGTCCTTTCCTCTAAGCAGTGCTCGTGTGCACACTAGAAGCATTTTTTGGAAAAAGGGATATAGTTGCACTTTGGCAGATTACTGCCAGTAGATTGCACTTTGGCAGAGTTTGCTAGTAAAACCATACACTTAGAAGGTAGTGAATTGATTGATTTTATTCAATAGCTTTCGGTCTTTTATATGCTAGTAACAATTCTTACTAAAATAAATTTTTAAATTAGTCATATCTTTTCTATTTATGACATTCCTAATATGCATATTACATTTTTTTTTTCTTATATATTGATTTTTGAATATTGGACATAACTAGCCAATCAGCATGCATTCAAAAATCAATTTCAAATTTTCCCCTTAATGAGTGAAATTGAGTGACATTCTTATTTGAATATGAGTCATGTGTCATTGGCATAGTTTGAATTCTTACATATTTGTCACTTTGGTTTCAAGTGGAATTCAATTACTCTACAATTACAGCACAATAATTTATTATTTAGAAATATGACTCTTTACTAAAGGTTCGTGTACTCTTTGGAATGCAAGAAAAGAAATGCATAATGTAAACAAAATATACAAGATAAAATATACAAATAAAAATATGTGTGTAACATTACTACAAATAAAATAAACAAATGAATATGTTTTACATCACCACAAATAAAGTATATAAATGATTATGTGTGTGTAACATCACCACAGGTGGGTACGTATTTCGCCGTTGGGGGTTTCGATGCGGATATAAATTACCCCCATATATGCCTTTTCAGAGGCATCAGAAAAGACGTGAAGTTCAATAGTCTAATCAGGCGTATAATGAACCCCGCGAGGAATTTGTATAATGTTGACTTCATGATAGGAAATAACAAACCTTTTCCACTCGCTTTCTATCGAAAGTGGCAGAGAATCCTCCCAATTGATATCATCACACCAAATTGTCTGCATAAGAGTCTTTGCGACTACAACAACTGGACCTAGCTAACCCACAGGGTCGAACAACTTTGCAATCGTAGATAAAATTTCCCTTTTGTGTGACTCGATTTATGTGCAGTAGGATTGACAACAAAGTTATAAGAATACAGTTGAGCGTTCCATTGAAGACCCAAAGTCTTAGAACTACTTGATTCCACAAAGATCAAAAGTTTAGCGCTAAGTAAATGCTCAGGAGGAAATCCGTCCAAATTGTTCGTTCGTTAGCTGTCCATTTTCGTAAATCAATTTTAGCAGAAGGCAAAGCTGCGATAAGTTTATCACTAGCGGTCAAAGCAATGACTTGAGTCCCTGTCAAGACGTTGTCAGCGTACATCCACGACCGTAAAATGTGTGATGCTAAAGGGTACCCACCTTCAGGATCGTCCGCTAATTGTAGCAATGTTCGAATTGCAAGATAAGGAGCACAATTAACGCCAAACGTCACTGTATGTACGGATAATACCTCAATTCAAATGCTGAGCAGGTTCAGTTCTAAAAGGAAGGGTCACAATATAACGACCACCCGTACCTCGATGCGTAGTTATCCTATAATTTTCTTCACAAATATTATCAGAAGTAGATAATGTTCACTTTTTAGGCTTCTCTTCAAGTTCCCAAAATCTAAGAAGATTTCTACTCAGGCAATCTTCTTCTTAAAACTCAGCCTTAGTAGAACAGACTTGCACATGAGGCTTACGAACTAGACTAGAAGTAATCCAACCGAAAATCGTATTTTTTACTAATAATGACCTTGACGAATTTTTCCTAACAAAATTTTTAGATATTAGTCAGCACCAAGTAAAAGATCGACAGATCTGCTATCACAAAAATTGATATGAGCCTTAATAAAGGAATGAATTGTAACAGATGGCAAATTGCCCGATATATTTGGTAAAACAAGTGCCATAGTGCCCAACACAATAGAATTACAGAATTATAGGTGAGCCAATTCTAAGAGAACACATTTTTCGTGAAGTAGCTGCCTGATTTATTCCTGATATTTGAGCATTCGTAGAATGCGTCGAAAGTATCAGGCGATTTTAAAAGTGTTCAGAAATAAATTTGAATTTGTTCCGCTGATCGTTTTAGTGGTTTCGAACTTCTTAAATACCGAAGACATTCCAATATTTGGGATCTTTCCATAAGAAATTGATCCAAATCTTTTCGGAGGGACAAGGCCACCTTGGCTTTTTACTTAGCTCCAAAGATTAATATTATTGGTCGTTAACCGCTGAAAACATAAAAATAACAATATTGGAGTCCAGGTACATGTTGAAATGTCGTAAGTTGACTTAGCTGTAAGGCAACCATTTATACCGCTTTTTAATTTGTAGCGTAGCACGACTTTCGTAGTGTGCACTGCATAGCGTACAATATTTGCAAATGCAGAAATAACAAATATCAATATTGTTGACCACTGCATTTGCAAAACATTGTATGACTGCGTATATTGTTATTGTATGTTGTTGTTACGCTGGCACACTTATATTTATGCTGACCCAAGTGCAGGTAACACATTGTTGTTAATATAGGTTGAAAATATGGATATAAAGAACATTTTATAATCAATCAATCATTAATAATTTAGCATTAAAAGACTCAGCTCCTAGATAGAGCTGAAGTACTAAATAAAATAAATACTATCATATAAAAACTATCTTGTTTGTTATATGGCGATCCTGCCAGTGCTCCTTAGATGAGCATTGTAGAAAATATATATAATTCAAGGATTATGCTCTTAAATTGAGCAATCCTGAAAATAATAATAATAAAAAAAAAAAAAAAAAAACATAATAATTTTGTCCTGGTGGATCAGCCACAACGAACCATCAGCTGCGTTGAAGGAAGATACTGTCTGGCCTAAAGACAGTGGAGCTTAAAATCAATGGCGGAAGGGCCAAAACCTATCTCCATAGAAGAGTATAGAAGAAGGACGGGCCAGCAGAAAAAGAAGGAAGAACACATCAATATACCCCTGGTGACAAAGAAAAAGAGGAGTGGCGGCTACGTCGCAAGACTTCGAAGAGAAAAGGCAATTCTCTTAAGAATCCTCAACGAAACACCACCACCTTGGGACCAGGCCACGAGACTCTGGGCAAAAATTGATGATATTAATCATCTAATAAAACAACGAACGGGTAGTTCATCGTAGTTTTACACAAAAAAAAAGTGGAGCATCCCGTTATGCACCCGTAGGTCAGAAAGCGTTAACCGCTCTTGACAAATAAACAAAAACAGATAAACAGAAAACACAATAATTTGAAAGAGGGAACAAATTGTAAGAGAAAAAAAAAAATAAAAAAATGAAAAAAAAAACTGTAATTTGTTTAAAAAAAAAAAAAAAAATAAAAAAAAAAAAAAAAATCCACAAAGGAATGTAGTTCAATTAATCTGATTTGTTCTGTATAAAAAGCTTATAATTAATCTTGATACAATTATATAAAGAGAAAAAATAACTTTTGTAATTATGCTGTTTAAGAAAAAAAAAAAAAAACAAAAACACAAATTAAATTAAAATTTTTTTTTATAAATTAAATATGTATATACATAAATAAAATGATGCATGTAAAATAGTATAAGCTATTGATAAAAATAATGAATTACTAGGGAAGATATATAATTAGCAAGATATAAGATTCGGTTAGATTATTGAGGCAGTCAGATATATAAGATTCGGTTAGATTATTGAGGCAGTCAGAAAAATATTTAATAGAAATAAATAATAGGAAAATATGCAAAATAAATAGCGAAAGAAAATGGGAGGTCGACAATCAAAAATAGAGAATCCCAATGCAAATGTTATTAACGAGGTAGAAATAAAAGAAGAATCAATCGATTTAAAATTCATTGAGTGTTGTGTACTAATAATAACCGTACTGATTAGCTTAAATTTTGCATTACATATTTATGCCTTAAACACCAAGAAATTAAAAAAGAAATATTTGAGCAGAGCCAATGACTTAAACAAAATTTAAATAATTTTCCCATGGATTGGCAAGAAATAATTTAGAAGGTGAGACTAATCAAAGAGGAGTTCGACAAATCTTATAAATGTTTAAATATAGATAGAAGCACAAAAGAGGAAACAATAATAAAACATATTAGAATCTTATGCGAAAAGTTAGAACAAATCAGGGTCTTGCTAAATGCAAATTATAACAGACTAACGACACCACATAGGACAGCTGCTGAAAGTTTTTTCTTAGATGTCAAGACTAGAATCCTGATTATATCATCTAAGAAGGGTGTTAAGGTAAAATTACCAGATACACTACACGAAGAGGTAAAATTCTTAGTGGAAACTGAAAATTCTGAGAATATTGGATCCTCTTTGGAAAGTACAGAAGTAAAAATGACACAAACAGTCGTTGACTTTCTGAACACAGCTTCAAAGCTGATCATAGAATTTGATGGAAAACCAGAAAATTTACGTTCCTTTATAGACTCGTTACAGTTAATAGAATCCATCAAAGGTGACCACGAATCTATCGCAGTCTCTTTAATAAAAACAAAGTTAAAGGGAAGTGCAAGAAATTTAATAGGTAATGAACAAACCATTACTGAGATAATACATAAACTAAAAAACTCAGTAAAGGGCGAGTCGGTTGAGGTATTGACAGCAAAAATAATGAATACCCGACAAAACAATAAATCTGGCAATAATTATTGCAGTGAAATAGAGAATTTAACGAAGTCATTAGAAAATGCCTATTTATCAGATGGTTTACCATGCGAATTGGCATGTAAATATTCAACACAGGTTGCAGTAAAGGCACTAACCAAAAATTGCACCATCGATAAAGTTAAACTTAAGGTGCGTTCAGACTACGCAAATATTTGACCAAATAAACGTAACCCCTAATTTTATGAAAGTTTTATTCAATCTTACATGATATATAAAAGACAAAATTAAGTTATGTTTTATTACATTAGTAATATTTAATATATTTAACTATATTCTATATCATATATTGTATAACTTAATGAAAATTATACAAGGAAAATTATACATTATTTAGGGGTTACGTTTATTTGGTCAAATATTTGCGTAGTCTGAACGCACCTTTATCATGGAAGCAGGCCAATTCAGTAACATGAATGAGGCCGTTGGCAAATTCATAAACAGTTGCACTGAAGCAACAGGGCAACAAAATGCCGTATTGAATTTCGGGCAGAAGTTTAACCGAAATCATAACTACAGACAATATCGTGGAAGGTACAATTACCCACGCAATAATAGTAATAACAGTAACAACAGCAGACCCCAACAAAAACCTATTCACAACAGAGTTCAACAAAATCAGAACCACAGACGTAACAGAAATTACGTCAGAGCAGCAGAGTCACATGAAAATGATTCGGAAAACTGCTAAAATCCTCTGAGATATATCATAATAACAATACCAACTACATATACAACCTTAACCTCAGCTTAAGTTTTTATGTTAATATAAAAATTAACGACACGAACAACACGGTAACACTGTTGGTAGATACAGGGGCAGACATTTCGGTTATAAAAACTAAACATTTTTATCAAACATAAATTAACAGAAACAGAACAACCACATTGAGTAAAATAGGACAGGGTAAAATTCGTTCAATAGGTAATGTATTTATTGACCTAAAATTTAGAGGTTTTTTGATACCACATGATTTCCAAGTAGTGCAAAATAATTTTCCAATACCTTGCGACGGTATCCTTGGAATGGATTTTTTTAAGAAGTATAAATGTATACTAGATTTCAATGGGAACCATGATTTCCTCGTACTACCACCACCCAATCTGTCGCATGTAATAGAAATTCCACTTACGAAGGGCTTCAATGGAATAACACTCCCACCAAGGTCAGAAGTGATTCGTCAAATCAGGTTTCCGGAGCTTGAAGACGATGTACTAATACCAAATCAAGAACTCGTACCAGGTGTCTTTGTACCAAATACACTGGTAAAATCAAATAACGCATTGGTTCGTTTTTTAAATACCACACATAAAATAGTAACAATTAGGCAAAATAACATAAAAACCGAGAAAATGTCTGACTATGATATAGTAAACAAAAACCACATAAAAATAGCCAAAGAAAATCTGAAGTTTTGGACATTTGAAGGGAAACTTTCCTGTTCAGTTCAGAATAATTTTAACTAAGCTTTGTTTAGAATACAATGATATTTTTGGCTTAGGGACTGAAACAATTACTACCAACAATTTCTATGAACAAAAACTGAGAGTAAAAGATAATCAACCAACGTATATTAAAAATTATCGCATACCAGAATCTCATAAGGACGAAATAAACAAACAGGTTGAAAAACTAATAGATGACAAGATAATCGAACCATCATTTTCGGAATACAATAGCCCAATTCTGTTGGTACCAAAGAAATCACTTCCTGGAACAGATGAAAAAAGATGGCGCTTGGTGATAGATTATAGGCAGATAAATAAAAAACTAATATCAGATAAATTCCCGTTGCCTAGAATAGACGATATTATAGACCAACTAGGTAGAGCAAAATATTTTTCTTGTTTGGACTTGATGTCTGGGTTTCATCAAATTGGTTTGGAAAAGAACTCTAGAGACTTGACGTCATTTTCAACAAACAATGGTTCATACAGATTTACTAGACTACCATAAGGCTTAAAAATAGCACCGAATTCATTCCAAAGAATGATGACATTAGCCTTCAGTGGTCTGAAGCCGAATCAAGCATTCCTATATATGGATGACTTGGTTGTATTGGGATGTTCTGAAAAACAATGCTTTCAAATTTGAAGGATGTATTCGATCTTTGCCGTAAACACAATCTTAAACTACACCCCCAAAAATGTTCATTCTTTGTGAGAGAGGTAACCTACCTTGGCCACAAATGTACTGATAGAGGAATATTACCGGATGATAGTAAATATTCGGTAATAGAAAATTACCCGACGCCTACGGACGCCGATAGCACACGAAGGTTTGTCGCGTTTTGCAACTATTACCGACGATTTATTAGGAACTTCTCTGAATATTCCAGACACCTTACAAGGCTATCCAAAAAGGGAGTACCATTTCAGTGGACAAAAGATTGTGAGTGCGCGTTTAAGTACTTAAAGAAGGCATAAATGAGCCCAACATTGCTTCAGTACCCAGACTTTACGAAGGAATTTTGCATAACAACAGATGCGAGTAAGCATGCTTGCGGTGCAGTTTTAACACAGGAACATGAAGGTAGACACCTACCTGTGGCCTATGCATCTAAAACTTTCACTAAAGGCGAAAGCAACAAATCGACCATTGAACAGGAATTAACTGCCATACACTGGGCTGTCACATATTTCAGACCATATATATATGGAAAACATTTTTTGGTCCGAACAGACCATAGACCACTTTCATACCTGTTCTCCATGAAAAATCCAAGTTCTAAGCTAACGAGAATGAGACTCGATCTGGAGGAATATGATTTCACAGTAGAATATCTCAGGGGAAAAGATTATTATGTTGCCGACGCACTGTCGCGCTTTACAATAAATGACTTAAAGGATATTAACGACAAGATTTCATCCGTTTTAAGGGTCACGACAAGATCGATGACTAAGGAAGAGAAAATTAGTAAACCAGTAGTAAATCAGCAAAATATCAATAATAATAATAAGCCCAAGATATATATACCATTGAATAATATAGACGTCAAAAGATATTATAAATTAAAGATTTTACCCAACAGATGTTACATCAAAAAGGGAAAATCCATATATGCTAGCATAAGAATAGATGATTTGTTTACTAAAGGGAATATTGACTTAGGACAATTTTTCCCTAGGCTAGAACGAATAGCCTGTAAACTAAATATTAATAAGATTCAAATTTCACCACATGAGAAGATTTTCGAATTTGTCTCGATAAGTGAATTTGAGAATATGGGCAATAAAACACTGAATAAAATCAGAATAGCGCTATTAAACGAAGTAACTAAAATTGATAACACGAATGCAAAGGCAATACGTGAGATAATGCTGAAATACCATGATGATCCTATAGAAGGAGGACATTGTGGGATATATAGAACCACTGAGAAGATCAGGAGATACTATTACTGGAAAAATATGACAAAAGACATTGCCAAATATGTGAAAACATGCCATAAATGTCAATTGGCTAAAACGGAGAAACATATAAAAAGTCCAATGACAATAACGGAGACACCAAATAGGGCTTTTGATACGGTGTACGTAGATACAATTGGACCATTTCCAAAGTCAATTTATGGAAATGAATATGCAGTCACAATGATATGTGACTTAACTAAATACTTGGTAACAATACCAATAAAAGATAAATCAGCTAAGACGATCGCAAAAGCGATATTTGAAAATTTTGTGCTTATATACGGTCCAATGAAGACGTTCATTTCGGATATGGGCACAGAATACAAGAACTCTATACTAACAGAGCTTTGCAACTTATTGAAGGTAGATAAACGCACATCGACAGCACATCATCATCAGACACTAGGTACGATAGAAAGAAGTCACCGGACTTTTAACGAATACGTACGAAACTACATATCAGTAGATAAAGATGACTGGGATGAATGGCTCAAATATTTCACGTACTGTTTTAACACTACACCATCTACAGTACATGATTATTGCCCTTATGAACTTATTTTTGGAAAAATTCCAAACAATTTTAGACAATTTTGTGAAGTAGATAGAGTTGCACCACTTTATAATATAGATAATTATGCTAAGGAAATTAAATTTAGATTAGAAGTAGCAATAGATAGAGTTAAAAAACTATTAGATATAAATAAAATAAAACAAAAAATTAATTATGATAAAACAAAATAAGAATACAATTTTAAAATAGGAGATTTAGTCTTAGTAAGAAATGATGCAGGACATAAGTTAGAGATGGCATATAAAGGGCCATATAAAATTAAGAAAATAGATTTCAGAAATAATGTAACCATAGTTGATAAGAAAACAAATAAAGAACAAATAGTTCATAAGACTAGACTTAAGTTATACAATATTAAATAAACAATATGCATTCTTTTCTTTAAATCTATATTTGTAAATAAAATAAAATAAATTTATTGTAAAATGTGAAACTTGCACTTGATACAACCACAAAAAAAAAAACCAACAGTACAATTAATAAAAGAATGTCTTATAAAAAAGGAAGGTGTAGCGTAGCACGACTTTCGTAGTGTGCTGTATAATACCCACACTGCATAGCGTACAATATTTGCAAATGCAGAAATAACAAATATCAATATTGTTGACCACTGCATTTGCAAAACATTGTATGACTGCGTATATTGTTATTGTATGTTGTTGTTACGCTGGCACACTTATGTTTATGCTGACCCAAGTGCAGGTAACACATTGTTGTTAATATAGGTTGAAAATATGTATATAAAGAAGAACATTTTATAATCAATCAATCATTAATAATTTAGCATTAAAAGACTCAGCTCCTAGATAGAGCTGAAGTACTAAATAAAATAAATACTATCTTATAAAAACTATCTTGTTTGTTATAAATTAGTTCAACCCTACACTGGTTTTCCTATCAAAAAAAGGAAGACCGAGCACCGTTCGTTGGTTGTTAACTAGCATACTAGTATTATCATATGCTTCTCTTGAGTTTAGCTATCGATCATCAACGCTCTGATTGGTAAGAAGGCATTTTGAAACTATTTCCAGCGCATCAGCACTCGTTTTTCTAACTAAATCGCACAAGCGTTCGACTTAATAAAGACGTGAGTTATTAATGTATACCGCGGTAAAAAGGTTTCTAAATATGGGCCAAGATAAATAACCACCCTCAAAAATATCCGTGGCACAAGTCGGAAGTTCGACTGGAAAGTTAATCTTTGGCCAAACAAATCTATGGACAAAGTTTCAGATCGATCGGATGTGGGGGAAGTGAGATTTTAATCTCTCCGTGACTGTGCGTGACTATGCGTGACTATGTTAATATTTTTTCACATCAAGTCTATCGACCAAGTTTCAGATCAATGGAATAAGGGGAAATGGGTTTAAATCACTCCGTGACTGCGTGACTATGCGTTACTATGTCAAAGTTAATCTTTCTTTACAGCAAGTATATCGAACAAATTTCAGATCGATTGGATGAGGGGAAATACGTTTTAAATCTCTCCGTGACTGTGCGTGACCATGCGTGACTAAGTCAAAGTTAATATTTTTTTACAGCAAGTGTATGGACCAAGTTTAAGATCGAACGGATGAGGGGAAATGACATTTAGATCTCTCCGTGACTGTGCGTGACTACCACAAAATTAATCTGTAGTCACAACAAGACTATGGGCCAATTTTCAGATCAATTGGATAAGATGGAATGGGGTTGCTCCACGACAGAGAGTATGGGTTAAAAGAAAAAGCTTAAAAAGTACGATGTTAAAACAAAAAATCAACGTTAGTGGTTAATTGGTTAAATATTAACACAATTACTAAGCCGAACTTTTTTTTAACTTTCCATTTTTTTCTCTCTGTTATATTTACTTTGATTTCAAACAGAAAGTTGATGAATTTTGGTACGAAAAAATTAAATGTAGCTAAACGCACTCATGATTAAAAAAAGCTTTATTGCAAGACGATCAATCGCAATGAATAATAAAAAGTAAACTATTAACAGAAATCCTTTTTTAATTTAATTGACATTACTTTTTTATTATCAAAATTTCCTCGTTAACAAATAAAACACGATTTTCACTCGCTAAAAGCTCACACAAATTGAACTATATGTACCCTTTTAAATTTAAAGATATTAACATAAATGTTAAAGCTGGATTTGCTGCTGATGTTGTAAAACATGTTTTTTTTATATTAAGCAACACTCAGGGCATGCCCCCTACAAATACAGTGCATTGTATTGATTGCAGGAAAATAGGATGTGGGGAGGAGGACAGAGGGAGTAGTGTTTGTGGATATTTGACTTAAATTTTATTAGATTATAACTGTCAGGAAAGACCTCTGCGGGGAGTATATTCCACATACGGCTAGTTCGATTGATAAGCGAATTCTCTCTGTAATGCGTTGTGCGGTCAACTGTACAATAGACTACAAACGGATGTGATCTACTAGAGAATCGGGTAGAGCGAACCGAATCTCGGGCACTTGGAATAAGTTCGCAAATATCAGAAGAACATTTCCAATGGTAATATCTATAGAACAGTGATACACAACCTACATTCCGATGATGTTCCAATGAATCAATAAAGTTGAATACCCTACTGTCATTGATGATGTCATTGCCCTCCTTTGTACATGGTCCAGTAGGTCCAGAATAGACTTTGAAGCTTCTGCCCATATATGGGAGTTGTATTCCATTTTCCATTTTCGCCCGTATGTAAGTGGTATAGATTTTAGGGAGATCATAAGGAGTGAAGTAACTTTTACACCGTTTTAGAATCCCAAGACACTTGAATGCTTCTTTCGACACTTGAAAAACATGCTCGTTCCAACGAACATCACATTGAATTCTCATGCCTAGAACATCAAGAGTATCCGATTCCTCAATGCCTATACCACCCATATATACAGATGACATTGTTGGTTCCATGGCCCTATGGGTCAACATACAGCATTGAGTCTTCAGCGCATTTAAGTCAACCCTATTCGCTTTACCCCACTCAGAGATTATTAACAGGTCTTGATTGAGTGTGTCATTCATTGCCCGCCTTCTGCCCCCAATTTAGGGCTTGGACAATAGACAGTCAAGTCGACCAAATAGATCAATAGATGTCCACGGTAAACGACACTCTTCTAGGTCGTTGTCGCCAAACTCGACACAGAGGAGTTAAATGGTGGTCTCGGGAGCTGGGTATGATGCGGAGGAATGTCCGACGCCTGAGGAAGCGATTCCAAAGGGGAAGGCGTTCCAATGGTGAAGATCTTGCTAAGCGTAAAGTTGACTATCTGGTCGCCTTGAGGACGTACAAAGACGAGATTGTTCGTCTCAAGGAGGAGGATTGGAGGACTTTTGTGCAGGACAGCAGAGATGACCCTTGGGGTCAGGCCTATCGAATAGTCCGGGGTAGACGTAACCAGATGGACTTGATTGGTCTGTGTATAAATGGAGTGACTTTACTGACGTGGAGACAGTGCACTAGCGCTTTACTTGAGGCACTCTTTCCAGGGGCTGAACCGGCTATTCATCCTCTCTATGAGGCGGTGGATGGCCCTCCGCTACTGGAAAGACTAGAAGTGGCATGTGCCGAGTCAAGAGTAAAAAGTCTCCAGGTTTGGATGGTATGACTGGAGAGATGTGTAAAAGCATCTGGCAGGCCATACCGGAATACCTGGAGGCAATCTACAGGAGGTGCATTAGTGAGGGATACTTCCCTGGGGCTTGGAAGCACGCCAAAGTTGTGGTGCTCCTGAAGTCTCCCGATAGAGTAAGGAGCGATCCTCGCTCTTATCGGGGCATAAGCCTTCTTCCAGTACTTGGAAAAGTGCTGGAGAAGATTATGGTCAACAGACTGAAGGAATCCTACAATGAGGTGGATTCTGAGTTTCAGTTTGGTTTTAAAGAAGGGAAATCCGTGGAGGCTGCTTGGCATCATGTCCGTAATTGTGTGACTGACTGTCCGAACAAATATGTCCTTGGCATATTTGTTGACTTTAAAGGTGCGTTTGATTACCTCTCGTGGGATAGGGTATTGGACAGACTAGGGACAGTAGGTTGTAGAGAGCTTTCCTTGTGGAGAAGCTACTTTAGTGGTAGGAAAGTTTTTACGGTAGGACCAACGACACTGTTTGTAGGGAGGTTGTAAGGGGCTGCCCGCAAGGGTCCATCTGCGGTCCATTTATATGGAACCTAATGATGGATCCCTTGTTAAGGTCTCTAAGGACAACCCACCAACTTTGTGCTTACGCGGATGACTTGCTCATCTTAATCGAAGGTCAGTCTCGTGCTGAGCTGGAGAGAAAGGGTGAGGGGGCCATGCGTGAAATCAACGAGTGGGGGAACAGTGTCGGTGTTGAAGTGTCGAGGGAGAAGACCGTCACCATGCTGCTTAAAGGCAGCTTATCGCAGGCTCGCCCGCCTATAGTTCGATCTGGCAATGCCAGCATTCGATACGTGACTCAGGTTAGGTACTTGGGCATAACCATGGGAGAAAGAATGAACTTTCTAGTTCATCTTTCCACACTGAAGGACAAATTGACGACAGTTGTAGAAGGAGTCAGACGCATCCTTAGGAATGACTGGGGTCTTAGCAGGAGGGCTGTCCGTACCATACATAGTGATCTGTTTGTTGCTTGTGCAACATTCGGCTCGTCTGTGTGGTACGGCACCGCTATGTCTGCTATGGGCAAGAAACGAATCTTGTCTTGTCAGAGAGTGGCAATGCTGGCTTGCATGCCAGTTTGTCACACAGTCTCGACAGATGCTCTTCAAGTTCTGCTAGGTGCACCTCCCCTTGACTTGGATGTGATGCGACGTGCTATCATCTTCAAAGTTAAGAAGGGACTGCCACTATCAGGGCATGATAGGATAACTTCGACTGAAATCGCTGGTTTAGACTTGAGGCAGGTGAAACTCCTGCTGGACGAGCATCTTCTTGGAAGATGGCGTTCACGTTGGACTGAGACGGATAAGGGCCGAACAACGTACGATTTTATTAAGGACGCGACCTTCGTTAGAGACCGTCCGGACTTTGGCTTTGGCCTTAGTCTGGGCTTTTTACTGACTCGGCATGGCTCCTTAAATGCTTTTCTGCATAAGAAGGGCCTGTCTGATACGCCGGACTGTAGGTGTGGGGAAGGGCCGGAGGACGTCGTACATATTTTGACTGGGTGTTCACTTTATAGTGATATTAGGAGCTTAAATAGGATGGGGATATTTCAAGCAGAGTTAGGATGGGATTTTAGTAGGGCATTAGAGGGCGAGCGGACTGTTAGAAATTTAGGTGAATACGCAAGGGGCGTATTCAATCGTAGGAGAACTGGACGTTTAGTATAGGTGGCCTCTGATGCGGGCATCCGTGGTGGTGCTCAACTGCCAATGGGTGGTCGCTCCAGTAGTGCACATCGTCGTGCCTGGATTTTAGATATGAGTATGACTGTTGACGGGGGCTGATACATCGGTATCTGTCCCTCCACAACGGTGCACCGTCTTCAGCTCTCTCCCTGCTGTTTGCTGTTGTTGCTGCTACCTGCTGTTCCTGCGCATTTGTTCTGTTGTTTTATGTATTGCTACGTTATTGTTGTCCTTTTGTGTGCTGCTACTGAGGGAGCACATGCAAACTCTGAATGCGGCTGTTCATTGGTGTGTCCTTTGTCCGAACTGTTTGGAGTTCAACTGGTAGTAGCTTAGGCTACGAAGCCTGACCGGAGGCTTTATTCTGGTACCACGGGTGTCAGGAGCCCCTGGAATTTTATTCCAACCTGGCAGTGGTGCGGCCCCGTATGGGAGCATCGTGGTGGCTGTGGTTTAGACCCAAATCGCGCGAAGAGCGCAAGCTCGGTGTGGAGTTGCATTGCGACCGGGTGCCGTGACCCATAGATCGGTAGGAGTTTTAGATAGTACTCCGCTCCTCATCCAAGGGGAGGTCATGCCCAAATGCATGCCTCACATTGGTAGTCGTACTGCGAGGGCGCCGGTGGACGCATAGTTTCCACCCGGTGTTAAGTGCACCGTGAGGTCAGGCCACCGTGGCAGCTACTTACGTGAATCTTGAACACATCTGTCCCTATCTACTCATTCGGTGTTTAGCTTTTGAAGTGAACGGTTGTGTTTTTAACAAGTGCGGTTGATTGAAAGTGATATTGGTGTTAAGAGCACCGTGAGGTAGCGGTAGGTACTCACGCTAATCTTGAACACATCTGCCCCCAACCTTCAAGAGGCTTGGCCTAAAATTAAAGGAAAATACATGACAAATGCTGCTGTCATCTGCGAAAGACTAAATACAATTAAAAGTTTGACAAAGAAGGTTGTTCAGAAAGATAAGGAAAAGAGAAGGAGAAAGAACGGAACCTTGGGGTACCCCTGAATTAAGCTGAAACTCAGTAGATGAGACCCCATCAATAACAACACGTATTGTTCGGTCTCTGAGAAAACTCGATATAAATCGGGAGAAGTCATTGCCGATCCCAAATGCAATAAGCTTTGATATCAATGCACCATGCCACACACGATCGAATGCCTTGGAAATATCTAGAGCAACCACTTTACTTTCGCCAAAATTGCGAATGGATCGACTCCAGCGCTCAGAAGGTAGAGCTAACAGGTCTCCCGTGGAACGATTTCTACGGAAGCCATACTGTCGATCATTAAGAAGTGAATTGGCCTCTAAGTAGTTCACAAGATGGAAATTGATCATGCTCTCCATCACCTTTGAGAGCGCAGAACAGATTGCAATTGGACGGTAATTTTCAGGGTTATTTGCCGCACCCTTTTTAGGGATTTGTTGGAAATTAGCAACTTTCCAGCAAGAGGGAAAGACTCTGGCACGGTACGAAAGGCTAAAAAGGTTGGACAATGGACTGGCTAGCGTCGAAGAGCACTGTTTCAGCACCAGTGCTGGTATACCATCCGGTCCTGAAGACTTATTTATGTTGAGATCCGAAAGAACCTTTTTAACTGCACGTGCTCGAAAGAATATTTTAGGCATAGTACAAGATATACTTTCAAGTTCGGGCAGAGGTTGATCGCTATCCGAGTTTTTTTGCAAAAAATTCAGCTAAGAGGTTAGCCTTATCAACCGGTTCACTGAATATTTGGTCATTTATTAAAAGAGTTAGGATGGCAGAACTAGCATTGTTCTTTACCCTTTTAACAAATGATCAAAAGCTCTTACTACCCCGAGGAGCAGAGAGAACTTTAGCATGAAGACTCTGATCGTAAAGAAACTTTTGGCGCCGTAGTGTTCTGGCACATTCAGTTCTGGCACGTTGCAGTTCAGTTGCGGAGTATTTATTTTCACGCCAATATCTGATTGCTTCCTCTCTGGATCTGACTGCATCACTGCAAGTCTGGTTAAAGCATAATTTTTGATTTGGTTCAGCCGAAATATGCTTTGATGGAATGAATAATCGCATACCAAGCGCTATTATTTTTTCCACCATTTTCACAGCAGCATCAACATTTTTATCCAGGAAACAAAGTTTCCAGTTGAAATGCTTGAAAAAATCGTTGAGATCAGTCCAACGAATAGGATACGGAAATGGTGCAGTGATCCGAATTACCGAGAGGTGCAAATATTTTCACTTCATACTTATCAGGGTGTGAAATGAGAAGAAGGTCGAGAGTATTTTGTCGTTGCCCTTCAATGCACGGAATCTGCGTTGGTTGATTCACTAGTTGCGCAAGATGGTTATGCGCCGCGAAAAGCTCAACGTAACGGTCTTCGGGAGTTGTTTGACTCGAATGGTGAAGCCAGGTAGAGTTATGGATATTAAAATCGCCAGCAACAATGATTTCGTTATCGGGCAACTATCTAGGAATCTAGAAATGGATTCAGAAAGGGCGCCGAAGCCATTATAGGTATGCTCCCTTTCTGCATTTGGGCTTCTATATAGAAACCCGAAGTGCAAAATGTGTGACCTGATTTTGAACTTAACCCAAAGTGAGTTAAACTCTACATCATTACAGTTCGGATGTTGCTGATACTGGTACACAACATTGTCGCGAATGTACATAACAAGGCCGCTATGAAGAATAAAGAGGGATAGAAGGTGATAACCAGGTATGTGAAAATCCTCTGGATCAGCAGCCCCACTTACCTGGGTCTCACATAAGTCGAAAACATCCGGCCGATGAAAGCAAATGTAGGCATATACAGAGAAAAAATTCGATCTGAGTCCACGTACGTTGCAGAAGTCGATACGAAAAATACCTGACAGCAAATAAAATAGAAATTAAGTCAAATGTGGAGGACTGTGGAGTCTGGAAAAATTAAAACTTATAAAATTCTCCTTTCAAAGTTCCGATTGGAAGGACCAAAATATTTTCCGTCAATGCAAAGTTATAGAAATAAAAAGTCTAATTTTCAGTTTATTAATAAGTGAGACAAAAGTTCTCAAATAATATTTTATTATAAATATTTTACCTTTTGTACAAAAGGTACCCAAATACGAAGACGCAAGGTTAATCGCAGTGTTTTGTCGTAAAGCCAAAATGAAGCTAGGCTAATTATTATTAGTGAATGTGATAAAAGAGGGTGACAAACGATGTTTACAGGTACTGTTAACAGTTTCACGAGTTAGAATCTGTGTAAAAACTCTCAACAAAGATGTTAAAAAGTGGAGTGAATAATAATGTGAATACCCTTTATTTGTACTATACGTTATGCATTAGTATCTAAATTTAATTGTTCTCAAAAGTCAGTATTATTTATATAATTTACTTTCATACTCCTTTCTTTTTTTCATTGCTCTTTTTTTTTATTGTAATAGATCGTTGAGAGTCATATTCATGTTTAAGTCAATGTGTCATTCATATTTTGCTTTCTGAATAAATAATTGATTATTTCTCAGTAGAAACACGGAAATTGTGGCTACTACACATGCTTATTTCAAAATTGGATACTACTACAATGCAAGAATGGTCAAAATAGACAAAACCAAATATGATTTTTCCAACAATAGAGGATTTACGCAATTTATAGACACCACGTGCATTGTTTTGGAATAGACAACTCCAAGTCTAAAATCTAAGCAAGAAAATTGAGCAGCCAAGTGTTATCAAACAATAGTTGAAACAAAAAATTGAGTAAAATGTAACGGAATACATGAATTATTTCAATGTAATGAAAGAATTTATTTGTTTTAATTGTTTTAAAAGAGGTCACATTGCTCCTAACTGTCGTTCGAAATTCACATGCAAATTATGTAAGAGACATCACCATACTATTTTACATGATGAATATACCCAAATAGGAAACAAAAACACAGCATATGTTAACTTTAATGCTGTAAAAGGAATAAATACCCTTTACCTACAGCTTTGTGTCATGTTCGTGATTGCTTTGAGGAAAAACAAAAATGCTGTATATTGATTGGTAGTGCACCAGAAAAACGATAATCTCTGAGAAATGTATGCATCGATTAGGTCTTCGTCGAACACATTCAAGGGTGCCGATTAATGGTTTAGATAATACGAATGTCTCATGGTTAATATACCTTCGCTTCTACCATTACACTCTCTTGAAAATGAACAGTACTCTTCATTTTTGTCGTTGGATCTAGCTGACCCACTGTTTTATATTCATTCTTTAATCAGTATACATAATATTGGGTATATATGTTCATAGTATCTTCAACACTACATCTACAATATGGGCAGTTAAACCTGTCCGTATTGTTTGCAATGGCATCTGCCTGTAACTTGAGTACGCATGCACTGCATACTTTTAAATGCTTTCGAGGTAAAAAAAACTATATCTGGAATCATGTCTGCACAAACGACACAGTCGCTGTGTTCAGAAACTGAAATAGGACTTTCCTCTTCTTCTTCGGTATCATCGTCGGTCTCTTCATTCTCAAATATGATCTCCTGCGGGATTGCATCAACCATTATATTATTTGGCCCATACACCATTCTAATAAGGAATGCGGTGGCATTGATTTTTCCTTGCTGTAGCAGTTGCCTTGCTTCCTCGATTTTATTGCTTTTGGTAACACTAGCCTTCCTGCGTCGTTTTTGGACTGTTCCACCACTTTCGGCAATCACTTTAAATTCACGGGTTTTAAAAACTCTTCATTTCTAATTGAATTAACAAATTTAAAAAAAATCTCCATTCTTTTCTATGGATTTCCCCAATACCCCATTATAAGCTTCCATTGCCGAAGTAGTGCGAGTGCTCTCTTGGTACAAACTTATACCAAGATTATGCAAAACAACATTAAGAAATGTAAATAATTGACCTTCGAAAGCCATTGTTTTTCAAAATAATTTAAAAACTTTCCAAACTTATTTTCACTGTCCATTAGGCTTATGGATTTCCGAATATCTTCAAATGCCTTCTGTATTAGGATTGGCGGCAGCAAAGGAAGTGCCATGAGCTTGCGGTATGCTATAGAAACTGGCTTGGAGCTATGAACGTACTGTAGTAAGGGCCTGCAACTGCAAACCTTCCGCCTTACAGTCTGACAAAAATGAAACCTAAAATTGAGGACAGAAAAAAGATTATTTATCTAATGATCAAAGTGAACATCTGGTATAACATTATTACCAGCATCCAACTAATCGCACATTAGGAAAGATCGTTTTAATAGCTTGCTGTAGTCCCGTCTCGTATTTTATTTTATTTATTTATTTATTTATTTCATTGACTGTCCTATGCTACAAGATTAAATCTTATAATTACAGCATAGAATTTTATAAAGCTAAACAGGTTAATTTGTTTATAAGAATTAAATGTAAATTTAAAGTCATAATAACAAAATCATGACAGAAATTAAGCATATAATTTAAGAACTTCATTTTTAAATTTTAATGCGCTACTATATAGCTGATTGTGATATGGTAGTGCGTTCCAAAGGCGTATGGCATTGATAAAAAGTTGCCACTTGGATACGAGCGTTCTACATCTAATGGCGATAACTCTTTTCCCCCTGCTGGATCTCCCAAATCTAAGTAAGTCATGTAGATACTTTGGTGTTTTCTCATATATAATCTTGTGTAAACATAAAATAGTTCGTAGTTTGAGGAGGTTTTCGAAAGAGATTCCAAAAAGTTTTGTGTTGAACGGGGTGACTCAGCCATATTTTCTTATACCAAAAACATATCGCACAATATTTCTAAAAATGGATTTTAGTTTACACTTGCTAGCAGCATCACAATTTGAGAAAATTTCACATCCATAGAGCAAAGATGTTGAGTGGCCCAAAGTGTTCTTAACATTCCTTATGTTCTTCCCACAACATTGTTTACGTGATTTGTCCAAGATTTTTGACAGAGGTTACGACTTCAATTTGCTTGTTATTTAGTTTTACGTTAAAAACACGATCAAAATTCAGTAATCGTTTATGAATAACGATACATTTCGATTTTTTCGGGTTGAGACACAGCCCATTTGCAGCTGCCCATTTATGTATGTTGCTTATATCATAAGTAAGCTTGGAAATTGATGTATTGAGCATTTTAATTGTGCTACTAAGATATAACTGGACGTCGTCAGCATACATATGTATATTACAATATTTGAGTTTATCTGGTAGATCATTAGCATATATGGAAAATAAAAGGGGCCCCATAATCGATCCCTGAGGCACACCTCTAGATACAGAGACTGTGGTAGACAATCGGTTATGTAAGAATACTGATTGTGAACGATCGGATAGGTACGAAGACATAAGTTTAGCTGAAATGTAACTGAAATTAAACATATGTTTCAACTTTTCGCATAAAATAAAGTGATCTACCGTATCAAAGGCTTTCGAGTTATCGAGCAGTACCAAGAGAACCACTTTTCCATTACCTATTTGTTGCCTTATTTCTTCGTAAACACTTAACAGAGTTGTGACACAGCTATGCTTTGGACGAAAACCCGATTGCCTTTCAGTAAGTAAGTAACAAAATCGCTTATTTGAGAATGTAACAGCTTTTCAAAGACTTTGGAGAGAAATGGAAGGATTGCAATTGGCCTAAATTCCTTGTTTGATTTAGGTATTGGTATAATCTTAGCATATTTCCATTTAAGTGGATAAGAACTTGTTGTAATGAAGTTGAAAAGATATGTAATATAAGGTAGAAGAAATGGCAAAAGTATTTTTATGAATTTTGGGTGCATGTTATCAAATCCAACAGCATTTGAATTGATTCTTGAACAGCACAAAGCGATATCATATTGATTTACACATTCAAATTCAGATATCTCAACTAAATTGGTGTGAAAATTTGAGTAATGATTGTTGATAGATGGGCCATTTTCCGTTGGATTAATGATTCTATTTAAGGTTTGTAAATTTGTTGGTGAGGAATTGTTGCAATTGTAGTATTCGGGGTTAGAATCAACCACAGGTATATTCATAAAGGTGTTACTAATTTCGTTCACGTCAGCCGAGAAATTGCTGCTATTTTCTACTTTTCCTATACCGATTTCCTATACCATTTTTTTTGGAATTTAGCGCATTGGAAAAACGTTGAGAATAGTATTCAGATTTTGTTATTCTAATTAGACTAGTGGTATCTCTTCTTAATCGTCTATACTCATCGTGCAACTCCGTGGTTTTAAAACGTTTCCACCTTTTGTATGCAATATCTCTTTGCTCAATGAGACGCCTAATTACTTTATTGAACCAAGGTTTGGAGTTGGTTGAAATATGTTTTTGTTTTATTGGTACAAAAAGTCATACAGATGTAGTATATTACATTCAATGAATGACAATTGTGAATCAACTCAGGGAATGGTATAAATCACATTCCAGTCAATACTTAAAAACTTGTTAATTAAAAGTTGCATATTTAGGTTTTTAAAATCACGATAAGTGTGCAGTTCTCCTTCCCGTATCAATTTGAAATCATAGGATGCAAATATCAAGTCATGTTTAGAAAAGCATGGCGCTGCAATTTGGTCATAGAGAAGAAGAGACGAGGCATTTCCAACAAAAAATACATCCAGAAGACTATTTCTTGTTGTTGTGAAGTGCATTGGAAGCCTATTATTTACTGGAGTTAGTCCAAGTGACATCATATTATCAGCTAAAAAGGTTTGAGTTAGGATATCGCAGTTGAATTCTCCAGAAATAAAAATATCAGTAAATGGCAAAATTATAGTTTCTAATTTGTTCATAAATTTGGTTATATCAACGTTTCGATTTGGTCTATAAACACAACCAAAGAGCATTTTTTTACCATGTGATAGGGCCTCCACAAAACATGGGCGTGGATAAAGATTTGATGCATTTTTGAGAAACTAAAGATATACTACCCCCACCACAACCAACAGATGATGAAAAGGGCGCCAAAGTGTCATATCTTCAAACTTAACGAAAATAAAGCGATGGTGAATTTTGTGTTGAACTACCATTTATATCTAAGAATAATGATTTTGGTGATGCACTTAGTGTTGCACTTAAGCGTCGAAAGCAACAGAAAATAAACTATCATATAACCAGGAACTTAAAACCCAATATTCCCAATTTATTAATGAGTTTATATCATTAGTTCACATAGAAAATGTGCCTGACTATGGCACAGCTTGCGCCCTCTTTCTTGCTGTAAGAGAATAAGAAAAACAAGCAAACATCCCGAAGCAGCAGCAGTCATACATAATGATTTTTAAATGGATGATGTCATAACTGGTGCAGAAACTAAAGATGAACTTTTTGATATCCACAAAGAACTTATTTATGTTTTAAAAACAGCTGGAATGAATTTGCGAAAGTGTAGTAGTAACTGCAAAGATATATTTTTCGCTATTCCTGAACATTTAAGAAAAATGGATCCCCTTACATTTGAAGAATCGAGATTGCTAAAATTCCTTGGTCTGAAATGGAGCTCTAAAAATGATGATTTTGAATTCTGCATATCGCCATCAACAACCACCGCACAGTGGCGCCCTTAGAACAAATGAGGTTGCAAAAATCAAAAACTTCATGTGCGCTTAGGACATTTGGAATAAACTCGTATTATAGAAAATTGTTTAAAGATTACAAATTTGCTACCCTCAGTAAAATCAGCGTTTTAGTTGAGAAGATTTAACCCTCAAAAGTTGACCGATCTTAATTATCAAGAAAACACACAATTTTTAGGGAAGAAAATGATTTGTTACCATATTTAGATATAAAATTTCACAGGGAACACAGTAAAATAATTACGGATTGGTACACAAAATCCATCGCATCTGGCCGCCTAATTAACTATCACTCAACACAACCAATGAGACAAAAGACGAATACTGCATTAAATCTAATTGAAAAAGTAATAAAAATAAGTGATACCCAATTTAGAGAAAAAAAATATAGCGTTAATAAAAGATATATTAACAAAAAATAATTATCCAACCAATTTAATAAACAATCTAATTAATAAGGCAGTAAATGTAGATTCACGGAAAAATAGTAAAAATAACACAGCTGGCATCACTTAAAAATTCTATAGTCTCTCTTATATCCCCAAACTAACAGAGAGTAGATTTATAAGGGAAATAATAAATGACGAAGCTGTATCATTAGCACACAAACCAAACAAAACTATAAATACACTATTTACACAAAAACAAAAACCAAAATTGAAAAAACAGAGCAGAGCAACGTAGTATACGAGGCAGGCAAAACCAACGAAAACTGTAATAAAGTTTATATACAGCCCAATTCTAAATATTCCCAGGGAAATGAGTTCCCGGGGAATTCATTTTTCCCGAGAATAAATCCTCCTATTCTAAACAGGCGGGGAGAAGAATAATATGGGAGAGAGAATTTCGATTATTCGAAGACAGCTGTTTTGCTTCAGTTGTTTTGTTTTGTTTACAAATTTAAAAATTTTTGTGGAAATTAAAAGTAAAACTTTTTTTAATCTTTAATAATAAATACAAAAAAATGTTCAGTGTAGCGTTTCTGATGGTAGCTGAAGCAGAAGAGCAGGACAAGACGGAGGAAAGCATGCAACATCAGGGTTGGCTTGCATTGTGTTTAAAAGAACATGAATTTTTTTTGACCTAAAAGCAACAGTAATGCCATAATAATATTATTATACAAAATTTTAAATGATATATATTACTTTTTTTCATAAAAATATTAAATACTTACATAATTCGCAGCACTCCCTCGCAATTTTTGGCGGAATTATTCCCAAATTATTCTCCCTTTTATTGACATCCAGAATAGCTACTTTTTTCGCAGGGAAAAGTTTCCCATTTTCGAAGTTCTTTTAGAATAAGGGTAAAGGGAAAAGAGAAAAAATTCCCGGGGAGATTTTATTAAGAATAGGGGAACAGGGAATAGGGAAAAAATTCCCAGGGAATTGTTATTGAGAATTGGGCTGATAGGGACAACAAAACGAAGTTTACGCACAAGAATCAACGAACATGATGCAGATATTAAAAAGGGTAAACAAACAACAGCTTTAGCACAACACTGCTTTGAAACTGGACACACAGCAGATCTAAACGATGTAACTATATTAGACAGAGAGAAACGTGAAAATAAGAGATTTACATTAGAGAGTTTACGAATACAACAAAAAATACACTATGCAATAAACTTAAAAGAAAATAAAGATAACAACAACGTAAACTACACATTAGCAATATCTCAATTTAGTTAATTTCCAACTGTGATAGCAAATTTGTGTTTTATGTCGTGCTGTATGTTTCGTATTAAAAACATATCATAATTAATGTGAAAATTGACTAAAGATTATATGTAAGTTAAATTGTTCTTGTTATATGAAGTTATACCTATGGTTGTTAACAATATATGTATATTAGCATGTCCCTTATATGGGTTTGTTTTTTTTTTTTTCAAATATGATATGCATACCCTCTAATATTGTTCGAAATGGTCTAGAAGAGCTAAATTACAAATATTAAACCTTTTGGACAATGTTAACCCATGCCAAGACTCGGTCAAAGTTTATATTTGGGGTCATATAAGGCTATATATGGAATTTCTAAAAAAAAAACTTTTGATAGACAAATTTAATAACAACATTATGAAATATGATAATTATTATAAAAACTACCCATCTGTAGCCAATACTAACCCTTTCTGGCCCACGTAAATTTGAATAATACAACAAAGAAGACAAACTTCATACGCTTATCATGTGCATGATTTAATTTGGTTTACAATTGTTTTAGTATTTCTCTTCTTTGATTCTACATAAACTTAAAGTAAATATTCTGCAACAGCAGCAGTGGCGACAGAAATAAGTACAAACTAACGGTTGTTTGCTCAGTTGAGCAATTATCATCATTTAATATTAAAAAAAATAATATTTATTGTTGTATTTCTGCATAATTTGTTTTCAATGCTATTGCTTTTGCTTTTTTTTTATTAAGAACTCGAAGCATCTACAAAATTGCTCGCAATTTACAGGTCTCTTTTGTGCAACGTTTATTTATAAATGATTTGGATTTATTAGTAATTTACAGCTATTCGCTGTTTTGTGTTGTGGAACATTTACTTATTTTTAATTGTGAAAAAACCTTCAGTGCTAATTGAAATCATTAAGATCAACATGTCTCTCGCGTTACGCAGCTCTATCAAAAAAATATATTTAGTGGGAGATGTAAAACATCAAATAAATGGAACAAAGCTTCCATCAAATAGACAAGTTCTATCAGTTTTGTTTTTTAATACTCGTCAAGTAAAATTAGCAGTTAGTGCAAGTGCAAATCTTGTGATTCGGGAATGCGTGATATTTTGGGAAAAAAGTAGACTTCTCACCAAAGCTTTTCCAAACAGTGTTAAAAAACTTACAGATCTGCATAATGTTTGGAGAAAACTGCAAAAGGGATCAAAAAATACAACTGATGCGTTTAAAGCCCGTGAAAGAAAATTCGTTGATAATTTGGATAAGTTGTTTGACATCGCACATGCTGATGCATTAACTACAATAGCAATTGAGGAGGATAGATTGTTTTTACAACGACAGAGAGAAACAGGTCGCCCGGGTCATTTGGCAGGTGTAGATAACATTTTGGCTGAAAAAGAGGATCGAAAACGGCAAAGGGAATTGGCATTTGAACAAAGGCGCTTAAAAACCGAAGAAGCTACGACGTCTAATGCTTGTTATGTTTTTCCATCAGATGATTCCACCTCAGAGGACTCGGATAATACAATCTCACCTGTTTTACCACTAAAAAAAGAAGAGGTATTAAAAAGACGAGGAAGAAAAGAGTTCCTTACTCCAAAATTGGTATCAGCTTTTGATAGATGCCAATTGTGTGTTAGAGATGCAGCTTTTATTGTTCAGGCTACCATGGAAGCACTTGGCCATAATATCGATCATTATCCAATCAACAAATCATCTATTCAAAGAATTAGGGTAGAAAAAAGGAAAGAACGTGCAGAAGCTTTAAAAAGTGATTTCAAAAGTAATATTCCAGAAGTTGTTACATTACATTGGGATGGTAAATTAATGCCTGCTATAAATATAAAAAATGGCAAGGAAGAACGATTACCAGTACTTATCACTTATGGAAAAAATGAACAACTTATTGCAGTACCAAAGTTAGAAAATTCTTCCGGCAAAGAGCAAGCACAAGCCGTTTGGTCCTCAATAGTGAACTGGAATTTAGAAGACAGCGTGCAAATTTTATGTTGCGATACAACTGCATCTAACACTGGTCGTTTTAAAGATGCTTGCGTACAATTAGAACAAAAGTTCGACAGAGAATTATTATTCTTCGCTTGCCGTCATCATGTGTATGAGCTTGTTCTTAAAAGTGCTTTTGAATGTAAACTCAGTGAAAATAAAGTCGGGCCCGACGTAACTCTTTTCAAAAAATTTAAGGAGAATTGGAGTAACATTAACAGCCGCAATATTCAATATTTTCAAAATGATATAAATAAACATTTTTCGCCTGAAAAAATTAAAGATCTTTTAATTTTTTTTCAGCTCAATTAAAAAAAAAAAACAAACAAGAAATGATTATAGAGAGTTAATAGAGTTGTGCATTATATTTATGGGTGGAAGTACCGACAACAAACTAACAATCAGACCACCAGGAGCAATGCACCACGCACGTTGGATGGCCAAGGCTATATATTCGCTAAAAATGTGTCTGCTTCAATCAGAGTTCAGTTTAACAGACCAAGAAAAAGACGGATTACTTGCTTTGAGTTTGTTTATAGTTACAACATATGTGAAGCCGTGGATAACCTGTCCGTCAGCATTAAAGGCGCCGTACCAGGATTTATGTTTCCTCAAAACATTGAAACAATATGAAAACATCGACAAGGAAATATCGAAATCAGCTTTCGGGAAGTTTTGTCAACACTTGTGGTATTTGTCGCCAGAATGTGCCATATTTTCTTTATTTGACAATGATGTGGAATTGGAAACAAAGGCAAAGATGGTGGCAAACTTTAGTAAAGAAAATGTTTCCAATAATATAAAACGCTATATTCTAGATGAGGGAAGCACTGATTTTTTATTAAGTAAGCACATGTTACTATTTTTAATTGTATGTCTTTTATTAACTTTATTTGTCTTGCAGAAAAACAAATGTGCGACTTTATAAACAACAAAAGCAAAGATACTCTTATAAATTTGAAAATACCTGATGATTTTTTAACAGTTTCTCCCATTTTATGGAATGAAAACGCATCATATATAAAAGCCAGAGAATTTATTTCTGATCTGAAGCCAATAAATGACGTTGCTGAGAGATCGGTAAAGCTCATGCAAGATTTTCACGGTTTGATCACTGCAGATGAAGAACAAAAACAATGTTTACTACAATGCACTGTGGGTCAAATGACTGGTTTTTGAGGCAAAAAATCCAATTATATAGTGAACTATTTCAAAAAATTGATAATGGCTTTTTGTACTACACATTTTCAGATACCCAAAAATAAAAAATCAGAATCAGGCGGCAACCCATGACTTAAAGCCAAGCTGTCAAAGTTGAAGTTTTTTTGGTTTGCTTTATTCTCTCATATTCCGCTTTATTGTGCCTGATATTAAAACTATTGCTTAACAAAATATATAATCTAAAACAAAATTTTCTAAAATGGAAAATATTAATACAGGTACGTTAAAAAAATGTTATTAATAAGTTTCATAAAAATATTGTTGTAGTTAATATTTTGTTGTTACAAAGTGTGTCGTCTTTTCTGTGTAGTTTTGGTTGCCGACCGTGTGTTTCTTGGCGTAGTACTTAGTTTATTGGGATGTATTGTTGGAACACTATACATGTGGAGAAAGGTCATGATGTGTACTTTCATGTGTTTAAATAACCAATTGCCCCAAATTGCGTTAAATTATTTATATTTCACTTTTAAGATTGCATAAATATAAAAAATACTGATATATTCAATTTTTGGTTACTAAATAATCGAAATGCTACAACTGTTGTCAACTGGATTTTCACGAAATTTAACAGAAGTGTGGATGAAGAATGTATGGCAACAATTAAAAAGAAAATTTACAATTTTTGTGCATATGCTAACCAAAAGTGGAACAAGAATCATAGATGTGCGAAGAGATTTGAAAAATACGAAAGTTTATGGTTATCGAATGAGACTGAATTTAAATTCTCTGAAAGTGATGTCGGAAACAAAAGAGGTCGTCCTCATGTTGGATACAGCGAGGGAAGTGCGCGGCAAAAACGAAAACTTGCTTCCGAGATATCGTCCGTACAGGGACACGATACCAATTTATTGGTTCATGCTGCTTCAATAGCAGCTCATGCATCAAAAGCAAATGACTTAAATTTTGTTTTAAAGGAAGTAGCTTCATCACCATCTAGGGCTACTGAAATAAGACAAGTTGTAACATGCCATGAAAAAAAACCATTACCACTCTCCCCAGAAGAAGCATTATTATTTTTGATAGAGAATAATTTAACAAAGCAACAGTACATAAACATTAGGGAAATGAGCAAATCACGAAACTGTGATATTTATCCACATTACCAAAAAATTCGAGAGTGCAAACTGCAATGCCGACCTGAAGGATTAATGGTATCGGGATCATCAGCACAAATTCCCCTGCAGAGCTTAGTTAACCATACTGCAAAAAGAATTTTGTCCTACCAAGAAGAAGTTTTAGTGCAAATACCTGAGCTGAATGAAGTTACTTTGGTTTTATCTTATGGTTTCGACGGTTCCACTGGGCAAAGTTCATTTAAACAAATATTTAGCACCAACGCCCCAGAAAGCTTAGATAACTCGCTATTTGTAACATCAGTTATACCACTGAAAATAATCACGTCTCATTATGCAACAGTTTGGATTAATCGTACACCTCAATCGGTTCGTTTTTGCCGACCCCTTAAAATTGAATTTATAAAGGAAACCAAGGAACATATATTGAAAGAAAAAAACAATTTGGATGTGCAAATAAAAAATCTTGAGCCTTTAGAATATTTTTTAGTAAATGGTAGAAAGATATTAGTAAAGTTTGAACTGATTATGACTTTAATTGATGGGAAAGTCCTGAACGTGCTTACGCATTGCAATGCGTGCAGGAGCACAGAAAGTTGTATCCGGATTGCAAGAAAGACACTCTCAAGAGAAAATATCCAAACGAATAATTCATACATAACTTTGTTCCATTATAACCATAACAAACTCCCACGTGAGCGTATATTAAAATTTTAAATTCTGGCATAAATTAACGGTAATCATTTTGTTGATATTTCGTACTAACTTATGTGTAAGAAAGCATTAGAACACAATAAAAAAACCCTACATGTTATATGATTAATAGCAGTTTAAAAAAAAATAATGTACAATAAATAAAAAACTGTATGTGTATGTAAAATGACAGTTTCTAAAATATGGGAAGCTTGCCTTCTTTGTTGTATTATTCAAATTTACGTGGGCCAGAAAGGGTTAGTATTGGCTACAGATGGGTAGTTTTTATAATAATTATCATATTTCATAATGTTGTTATTAAATTTGTCTATCAAAAGTTTTTTTTTTTAGAAATTCCATATATAGCCTTATATGACCCCAAATATAAACTTTGACCGAGTCTTGGCATGGGTTAACATTGTCCAAAAGTTTTAATATTTGTAATTTAGCTCTTCTAGACTATTTCGAACAATATTAGAGGGTATGCATTAGAAAAATAAAACTTTCATATATAAGGGACATTATAATGTATATATATATAATTTTTTCATATAATTGCCAGATTCAATAAAATACAAATCCCTGAAGATGGTGGAAAAATTCCACCGAAACGTTGGATCAAAAAAATGAAATAATCTTTTATTTATATTAAAAACAAATGACCTTAAAAGCCTCTATATAGAAATTGCTAATAAAAGAACTGGAAAAAAAGGTCGATTAAAAAACTAATTTTAATTTTTAATTTTTAATTATTAATTTTTAATTTTTAAGTTTTAATTTTTAGTTTTTAATTTTTAATTTTAAATTTTTTAATTTTTAATTTTTAATTTTTATTTTTAATTTTAAATTTTTAATTTTTAATTTTTTAATTTTTACTTTTCAATTTTTAATTTTTAAGTTTTAATTTTAAATTTTTAATTTTTAATTTTTAATTTTTAATTTTTAATTTTTAATTTTTAATTTTTAATTTTTAATTTTTAATTTTTAATTTTTAATTTTTAATTTTTAATTTTTAACTTTTAATTTTTAATTTTTAATTTTTAATTTTTAATTTTTAATTTTTAATTTTTAATTTTTAATTTTTAATTTTTAATTTTTAATTTTTAATTTTTAATTTTTAATTTTTAACTTTTAATTTTTAATTTTTTATATTTAATTTTTAATTTTTATTTTTTAATTTTTTATTTTTAATTTTTAATTTTTAATTTTTAATTTTAATTTTTAATTTTTAATTTTTATTTTTTAATTTTTGATTTATAATTTTTAATTTTTAATTTTTAATTTTTAATTTTTAATTTTTAATTTTTAATTATTAATTTTTAATTTTTAATTTTTAATTTTTAATTTTTAATTTTTAATTTTTAATTTTTAATTTTTAATTTTTAATTTTTAATTTTTAATTTTTAATTATTAATTTTTAATTTTTAGTTTTTAATTTTTAATTTTTAATTTTTAATTTTTAATTTTTAATTTTTAATTTTTAATTTTTAATTTTTAATATTTAATTTTCAATTCTTTATTTTTGATTTTAAAATTTTTATTTTTAATTTTTAATTTTTAATTTTTAATTTTTAATTTTTAATTTTTAATTTTTAATTTTTAATTTTTAATTTTTAATTTTTAATTTTTAATTTTTAATTTTTAATTTTTAATTTTTAATTTTTAATTTTTAATTTTTAATTTTTAATTTTAAATTTTAATTTTTAATTTTTATTTTTTAATTTTTAATTTTTAATTTTTAATATTTAATTTTTAATTTTTAATTTTTAATTTTTAATTTTATAATTTTTAATTCTTAATTTTTAGTTTTTAATTTTTAATTTATAATTTTTAATTTTTAATTTTTAATTTTTAATTTTCAATTTTTAATTTTTAATTTTTAATTTTTAATTTTTAATATTTAATTTTTAATTTTTAATTTTTAATTTTTAATTTTTAATTTTTAATTTTTAATTTTTAATTTTTAATTTTTAATTTTTAATTTTTAATTTTTAATTTTTAATTTTAAATTTTTAATTTTTAGTTTTTAATTTTTAATTTTTAATTTTTAAGTTTTAATTTTCAATTTTTAATTTTCAATTTTTAATTTTTAATTTTTAATTTTTAATTTTTAATTTTTAATTTTTAATTTTTAATTTTTAATTTTTAATTTTTAATTTTTAATTTTTAATTTTTAATTTTTAATTTTTAATTTTTAATTTTTAATTTTAAATATTTAATTTTTAATTTTTAATTTTTAATTTTTAATTTTTAATTTTTAATTTTTAATTTTTAATTTTTAATTTTTAATTTTTAATTTTTAATTTTTAATTTTTAATTTTTAATTTTTAATTATTAATTATTAATTTTTAATTTTTAGTTTTTAGTTTTTAATTTTTAATTTTTAATTTTTAAGTTTTAATTTTCAATTTTTAATTTTCAATTTTTAATTTTTAATTTTTAATTTTTAATTTTTAATTTTTAATTTTTAATTTTTAATTTTTAATTTTTAATTTTTAATTTTTAATTTTTAATTTTTAATTTTTAATTTTTAATTTTTAATTTTTAATTTTTAATTTTTAATTTTTAATTTTTAATTTTTAATTTTTAATTTTTAATTTTTAATTTTTAATTTTTAAATTTAATTTTTAATTTTTAATTTTTAATTTTTAATTTTTAATTTTTAATTTTTAATTTTTAATTTTTAATTTTTAATTTTTAATTTTTAATTTTTAATTTTTAATTTTTAATTTTGTAATTTTTAATTTTTAATTTATAATTTTTAATTTTTAATTTCCAATTATTAATTTTTAATTTTTAATATTTAATTTTTAATTTTTAATTCTAAATTTTTAATTTTTAGTTTTTAATTTTTAATTTTTAATTTTCAATTTTTTATTTTTAATTTTTAGTTTTTAATTTTTAATTTTTAATTTTTAATTTTTAATTTTTAATTTTTAATTTTTAATGTTTAATTTTTAATTTTTAATTTTTAATTTTTAATTTTTAATTTTTAATTTTTAATTTTTAATTTTTAATTTTTAATTTTTAATTTTTAATTTTTAATTTTTAAGTTTTAATTTTTAATTTTTAATTTTTAATTTTTAATTTTTAATTTTTAATTTTTAATTTTTAATTTTTAATTTTTAATTTTTAATTTTTAATTTTTAATTTTTAATTTTTAATTTTTAATTTTTAATTTTTAATTTTTAATTTTTAATTTTTAATTTTTAATTTTTAATTTTTAATTTTTAATTTTTAATTTTTAATTTTTAATTTTCAATTTTTAATTTTTAATTTTTAATTTTTAATTTTTAATTTTTAATTTTTAATTTTTAATTTTTAATTTTTAACTTTTAATTTTTAATTTTAAATTTTTAATTTTTAGTTTTTAATTTTTAATTTTCAATTTTTTATTTTTAATTTTTAGTTTTTTATTTTTAATTTTTAATTTTTAATTTTTAATTTTTAATTTTTAATTTTTAATTTTTAATTTTTAATTTTTAATTTTTAATTTTTAATTTTTAATTTTTAATTTTTAATTTTTAATTTTTAATTTTTAATTTTTAATTTTTAATTTTTAATTTTTAATTTTTAATTTTTAATTTTTAATTTTTAATTTTTAATTTTTAATTTTTAATTTTTAATTTTTAATTTTTAATTTTTAATTTTTAATTTTAAATTTTTAATTTTTAATTTTTAATTTTTAATTTTTAATTTTTAATTTTTAATTTTTAATTTTTAATTTTTAATTTTTAATTTTTATTTTTAATTTTCAATTTTTAATTTTTAATTTTTAATTTTTTATTTTTAATTTTTAATTTTTAATTTTTAATTTTTAATTTTTAATTTTTAATTTTTAATTTTTAATTTTTAATTTTTAATTTTTAATTTTTAATTTTTAATTTTTAATTTTTAATTTTTAATTTTTAATTTTTAATTTTTAATTTTTAATTTTTAATTTTTAATTTTTAATTTTTAATTTTTAATTTTTAATTTTTAATTTTTAATTTTTAATTTTTAATTTTTAATTTTTAATTTTTAATTTTTAATTTTTAATTTTTAATTTTTAATTTTTAATTTTTAATTTTTAATTTTTAATTTTTAATTTTTAATTTTTAATTTTTAATTTGTAATTTTTAATTTTTAATTTTTAATTTTTAATTTTTAATTTTAATTTTTAATTTTTAATTTTTAATTTTTAATTTTTAATTTTTAATTTTTAATTTTTAATTTTTAATTTTTAATTTTTAATTTTTAATTTTTTATTTTTAATTTTTAATTTTTAATTATTAATTTTTAATTTTTAATTTTTAATTTTTAATTTTTAATTTTTAATTTTTAGTTTTTAATTTTTAATTTTTAATTTTTAATTTTTAATATATAATTTTTAATTTTTAATTTTTAATTTTCAATTTTTTATTTTTAATTTTTAATTTTTAATTTTTAATTTTTAATTTTTAATTTTTAATTTTTAATTTTTAATTTTTAATTTTTAATTTTTAATTTTTAATTTTTAATTTTTAATTTTTAATTTTTAATTTTTAATTTTTAATTTTTAATTTTTAATTTTTAATTTTTAATTTTTAATTTTTAATTTTTAATTTTTAATTTTTAATTTTTAATTTTTAATTTTTAATTTTTAATTTTTAATTTTTAATTTTTAATTTTTAATTTTTAATTTTTAATTTTTAATTTTTAATTTTTAATTTGTAATTTTTAATTTTTAATTTTTAATTTTTAATTTTTAATTTTTAATTTTTAATTTTTAATTTTTAATTTTTTATTTTTAATTTTTAATTTTTAATTTTTAATTATTAATTTTTAATTTTTAATTTTTAATTTTTAATTTTTAGTTTTTAATTTTTAATTTTTAATTTTTAATTTTGAATATTTAATTTTTAATTTTTAATTTTTAATTTTCAATTTTTTATTTTTAATTTTTAATTTTTAATTTTTAATTTTTAATTTTTAATTTTTAATTTTTAATTTTTAATTTTTAATTTTTAATTTTTAATTTTTAATTTTTAATTTTTAATTTTTAATTTTTAATTTTTAATTTTTAATTTTTAATTTTTAATTTTTAATTTTTAATTTTTAATTTTTAATTTTTAATTTTTAATTTTTAATTTTTAATTTTTAATTTTTAATTTTTAATTTTTAATTTTTGATTTTAATTTTTAATTTTTAATTTTTATTTTTAATTTTTAATTTTTAATTTTTAATTTTTAATTTTTAATTTATAATTTTTAATTTTTAATTTTTAATTTTTAATTTTTAATTTTTAATTTTTAATTTTTAATTTTTAATTTTTAATTTTTAATTTTTAATTTTTAATTTTTAATTTTTAATTTTTAATTTTTAATTTTAATTTTTAATTTTTAATTTTTAATTTTTAATTTTTAATTTGTAATTTTTAATTTTTAATTTTTAATTTTTAATTTTTAATTTTTAATTTTTAATTTTTAATTTTTAATTTTTAATTTTTTATTTTTAATTTTTAATTTTTAATTTTTAATTATTAATTTTTAATTTTTAATTTTTAATTTTTAATTTTTAGTTTTTAATTTTTAATTTTTAATTTTTAATTTTGAATATTTAATTTTTAATTTTTAATTTTTAATTTTCAATTTTTTATTTTTAATTTTTAATTTTTAATTTTTAATTTTTAATTTTTAATTTTTAATTTTTAATTTTTAATTTTTAATTTTTAATTTTTAATTTTTAATTTTTAATTTTTAATTTTTAATTTTTAATTTTTAATTTTTAATTTTTAATTTTTAATTTTTAATTTTTAATTTTTAATTTTTAATTTTTAATTTTTAATTTTTAATTTTTAATTTTTAATTTTTTAATTTTTAATTTTTGATTTTTAATTTTTAATTTTTAATTTTTATTTTTTAATTTTTAATTTTTAATTTTTAATTTTTAATTTTTAATTTTTTTAATTTATAATTTTTAATTTTTAATTTTTAATTTTTAATTTTTAATTTTTAATTTTTAATTTTTAATTTTTAATTTTTAATTTTTAATTTTTAATTTTTAATTTTTAATTTTTAATTTTTAATTATTAATTTTTAATTTTTAATTTTTAATTTTTAATTTTTAATTTTTAATTTTTAATTTTTAATTTTTAATTTTTAATTTTTAATTTTTAATTTTTAATTTTTAATTTTTAATTTTTAATTTTTAATTTTTAATTTTTAATTTTTAATTTTTAATTTTTAATTTCTAATTTTTAATTTTTAATTTTGAATTTTTAATTTTATTTTTTAATTTTAAATTTTTTAATTTTTAATTTTTAATTATTAATTTTTACTTTTTAATTTTTAATTTTTAATTTTTAATTTTTAATTTTTAATTTTTAATTTTTAATTTTTAATTTTTAATTTTTAATTTTTAATTTTTAATTTTTAATTTTTAATTTTTAATTTTTAATTTTTAATTTTTAATTTTTAATTTTTAATTTTTAATTTTTAATTTTTAATTTTTAATTTTTAATTTTTAATTTTTAATTTTTAATTTTTAATTTTTAATTTTTAATTTTTAATTTTTAATTTTAATTTTTAATTTTTAATTTTTAATTTTTAATTTTTAATTTTTAATTTTTAATTTTTAATTTTTAATTTTTAATTTTTAATTTTAATTTTTAATTTTTAATTTTTAATTTTTAATTTTTAATTTTTAATTTTTAATTTTTAATTTTTAATTTTTAATTTTTAATTTTTAATTTTTAATTTTTAATTTTTAATTTTTAGTTTTTAATTTTTAATTTTTAATTTTTAATTTTTAATTTTCAATTTTTTAATTTTAATTTTTTAATTTATAATTTTTAATTTTTAAATTTTAATTTTTAATTTTTAATTTTTAATTTTTAATTTTTAATTTTTAATTTTTAATTTTTAATTTTTAATTTTTAATTTTTAATTTTTAATTTTTAATTTTTAATTTTTAATTTTTAATTTTTAATTTTTAATTTTTAATTTTTAATTTTTAATTTTTAATTTTTAATTTTTAATTTTTATTTTTAGTTTTTAGTTTTTAATTTTTAATTTTTAATTTTTAATTTTTAATTTTTAACTTTTAATTTTTAATTTTTAATTTTTAATTTTTAATTTTTAATTTTTAATTTTTAATTTTTAATTTTTAATTTTTAATTTTTAATTTTTAATATTTAATTTTTAATTTTTAATTTTTAATTTTTAATTTTTATTTTTTAATTTTTAATTTTTAAATTTTAATTTTTAATTTTAATTTTTAATTTTTAATTTTTAATTATTAATTTTTAATTTTTAAGTTTTAATTTTTAGTTTTTAGTTCTTAGTTTTTAATTTTTAATTTTTAATTTTTAAATTTTAATTTTTAATTTTTAATTTTTAATTTTTAATTTTTAATTTTTAATTTTTAATTTTTAATTTTTAATTTTTAATTTTTAATTTTTAATTTTTAATTTTTATTTTTTATTTTTAATTTTTAATTTTTAATTTTAATTTTTAATTTTTAATTTTTAATTTTTAATTTTTAATTTTTAATTTTTAATTGTTTAATTTTTGATTTTTAATTTTTAATTATTAATTTTAAATTTTAAATTTTTAATTTTTAATTTTTAATTTTTAATTTTTAATTTTTAATTTTTAATTTTTAATTTTTAATTTTTAATTTTTAATTTTTAATTTTTAATTTTTAATTTTTAATTTTTAATTTTTAATTTTTAATTTTTAATTTTTAATTTTTAATTTTTAATTTTTAATTTTTAATTTTTAATTTTTAATTTTTAATTTTTAATTTTTAATTTTTAATTTTTAATTTTTAATTTTTAATTTTTAATTTTTAATTTTTAATTTTTAATTTTTAATTTTTAATTTTTAATTTTTAATTTTTAATTTTTAATTTTTAATTTTTAATTTTTTAATTTTTAATTTTTAATTTTTAATTTTTAATTTTTAATTTTTAATTTTTAATTTTTAATTTTTAATTATTAATTTTTAATTTTTAATTTTTAATTTTTAATTTTTAATTTTTTAATTTTTAATTTTTAATTTTTAATTTTTAATTTTTAATTTTTAATTTTTAATTTTTAATTTTTAATTTTTAATTTTTAATTTTTAATTTTTAATTTTTAATTTTTAATTTTTAATTTTTAATTTTTAATTTTTAATTTTTAATTTTTAATTTTTAATTTTTAATTTTTATTTTTTAATTTTAAATTTTTAATTTTTAATTTTTAATTTTTAATTTTTAATTTTTATTTTTAATTTTTAATTTTTAATTTTTAATTTTTAATTTTTAATTTTTAATTTTTAATTTTTAATTTTTAATTTTTAATTTTTAATTTTTAATTTTTAATTTTTAATTTTAATTTTTAATTTTTAATTTTTAATTTTTAATTTTTAATTTTTAATTTTTAATTTTTAATTTTTAATTTTTAATTTTTAATTTTTAATTTTTAATTTTTAATTTTTAATTTTTAATTTTTAATTTTTAATTTTTAATTTTTAATTTTTAATTTTTAATTTTTAATTTTTAATTTTTAATTTTTAATTTTTAATTTTTAATTTTTAATTTTTAGTTATTAATTTTTAATTTTTAATTTTTAATTTTTAGTTTTTAATTTTAAATTTTTAATTTTCAATTTTTAATTTTTAATTTTTAATTTTTAATTTTTAATTTTTAATTTTTAGTTTTTAATTTTTAATTTTTAATTTTCAATTTTTTATTTTTAATTTTTAGTTTTTTATTTTTAATTTTTAATTTTTAATTTTTAATTTTTAATTTTTAATTTTTAGTTTTTAATTTTTAATTTTTAATTTTTAATTTTTAATTTTTAATTTTTAATTTTTAATTTTTAATTTTTAATTTTTAATTTTTAATTTTTAATTTTTAATTTTTAATTTTTAATTTTTAATTTTTAATTTTTAATTTTTAATTTTTAATTTTTAATTTTTAATTTTTAATTTTTAATTTTTAATTTTTAATTTTTAATTTTTAATTTTTAATTTTTAATTTTTAATTTTTAATTTTTAATTTTTAATTTTTAATTTTTAATTTTTAATTTTTAATTTTTAAGTTTTAATTTTTAATTTTTAATTTTTAATTTTTAATTTTTAATTTTTAATTTTTAATTTTTAATTTTTAATTTTTAATTTTTAATTTTTAATTTTTAATTTTTAATTTTTAATTTTTAATTTTTAATTTTTAATTTTTAATTTTTAATTTTTAATTTTTAATTTTTAATTTTTAATTTTTAATTTTTAATTTTTAATTTTTAATTTTTAATTTTTAATTTTTAATTTTTAATTTTTAATTTTTAATTTTTAATTTTAATTTTTAATTTTTAATTTTTAATTTTTAATTTTTAATTTTTAATTTTTAATTTTTAATTTTTAATTTTTAATTTTTAATTTTTAATTTTTAATTTTTAATTTTTAATTTTTGATTTTTAATTTTTAATTTTTAATTTTTATTTTTTAATTTTTAATTTTAATTTTTAATTTATAATTTTTAATTTTTAATTTTTAATTTTTAATTTTTAATTTTTAATTTTTAATTTTTAATTTTTAATTTTTAATTTTTAATTTTTAATTTTTAATTTTTAATTTTTAATTTTTAATTTTTAATTTTTAATTTTTAATTTTTAATTTTTAATTTTTAATTTTTAATTTTTAATTTTTAATTTGTAATTTTTAATTTTTAATTTTTAATTTTTAATTTTTAATTTTTAATTTTTAATTTTTAATTTTTAATTTTTAATTTTTTATTTTTAATTTTTAATTTTTAATTATTAATTTTTAATTTTTAATTTTTAATTTTTAATTTTTAGTTTTTAATTTTTAATTTTTAATTTTTAATTTTGAATATTTAATTTTTAATTTTTAATTTTTAATTTTCAATTTTTTATTTTTAATTTTTAATTTTTAATTTTTAATTTTTAATTTTTAATTTTTAATTTTTAATTTTTAATTTTTAATTTTTAATTTTTAATTTTGAATTTTTAATTTTTAATTTTTAATTTTTAATTTTTAATTTTTAATTTTTAATTTTTAATTTTTAATTTTTAATTTTTAATTTTTAATTTTTAATTTTTGATTTTTAATTTTTAATTTTTAATTTTTATTTTTTAATTTTTAATTTTTAATTTTTAATTTTTAATTTTTAATTTATAATTTTTAATTTTTAATTTTTAATTTTTAATTTTTAATTTTTAATTTTTAATTTTTAATTTTTAATTTTTAATTTTTAATTTTTAATTTTTAATTTTTAATTATTAATTTTTAATTTTTAATTTTTAATTTTTAATTTTTAATTTTTAATTTTTAATTTTTAATTTTTAATTTTTAATTTTTAATTTTTAATTTTTAATTTTTAATTTTTAATTTTTAATTTTTAATTTTTAATTTTTAATTTTTAATTTCTAATTTTTAATTTTTAATTTTGAATTTTTAATTTTTATTTTTTAATTTTAAATTTTTAATTTTTAATTTTTAATTATTAATTTTTACTTTTTAATTTTTAATTTTTAATTTTTAATTTTTAATTTTTAATTTTTAATTTTTAATTTTTAATTTTTAATTTTTAATTTTTAATTTTTAATTTTTAATTTTTAATTTTTAATTTTTTAATTTTTAATTTTTAATTTTTAATTTTTAATTTTTAATTTTTAATTTTTAATTTTTAATTTTTAATTTTTAATTTTTAATTTTTAATTTTTAATTTTTAATTTTTAATTTTTAATTTTTAATTTTTAATTTTTAATTTTTAATTTTTAATTTTTAATTTTTAATTTTTAATTTTTAATTTTTAATTTTTAATTTTTAATTTTTAATTTTTAATTTTTAATTTTTAATTTTTAATTTTTAATTTTTAATTTTTAATTTTTAATTTTTAATTTTTAATTTTTAATTTTTAATTTTTAATTTTTAATTTTTAATTTTTAATTTTTAATTTTTAATTTTTAATTTTTAATTTTTAGTTTTTAATTTTTAATTTTTAATTTTTAATTTTCAATTTTTTAATTTTAATTTTTAATTTATAATTTTTAATTTTTAAATTTTAATTTTTAATTTTTAATTTTTAATTTTTAATTTTTATTTTTAATTTTTAATTTTTAATTTTTAATTTTTAATTTTTAATTTTTAATTTTTAATTTTTAATTTTTAATTTTTAATTTTTAATTTTTAATTTTTAATTTTTAATTTTTAATTTTTATTTTTTAGTTTTTAGTTTTTAATTTTTAATTTTTAATTTTTAATTTTTAATTTTTAACTTTTAATTTTTAATTTTTAATTTTTAATTTTTAATTTTTAATTTTTAATTTTTAATTTTTAATTTTTAATTTTTAATTTTTAATATTTAATTTTTAATTTTTAATTTTTAATTTTTAATTTTTATTTTTTAATTTTTAATTTTTAAATTTTAATTTTTAATTTTTAATTTTTAATTTTTAATTTTTAATTATTAATTTTTAATTTTTTAAGTTTTAATTTTTAGTTTTTAGTTCTTAGTTTTTAATTTTTAATTTTTAATTTTTAAATTTTAATTTTTAATTTTTAATTTTTAATTTTTAATTTTTAATTTTTAATTTTTAATTTTTAATTTTTAATTTTTAATTTTTAATTTTTAATTTTTATTTTTTATTTTTAATTTTTAATTTTTAATTTTTTAATTTTTTAATTTTTAATTTTTAATTTTTAATTTTTAATTTTTAATTTTTAATTGTTTAATTTTTGATTTTTAATTTTTAATTATTAATTTTAAATTTTAAATTTTTAATTTTTAATTTTTAATTTTTAATTTTTAATTTTTAATTTTTAATTTTTAATTTTTAATTTTAATTTTAATTTTTAATTTTTAATTTTTAATTTTTAATTTTTAATTTTTAATTTTTAATTTTTAATTTTTAATTTTTAATTTTTAATTTTTAATTTTTAATTTTTAATTTTTAATTTTTAATTTTTAATTTTTAATTTTTAATTTTTAATTTTTTAATTTTTAATTTTTAATTTTTAATTTTTAATTTTTAATTTTTAATTTTTAATTTTTAATTTTTAATTTTTAATTTTTAATTTTTAATTTTTAATTTTTAATTTTTAATTTTTAATTATTAATTTTTAATTTTTAATTTTTAATTTTTAATTTTTAATTTTTTAATTTTTAATTTTTAATTTTTAATTTTTAATTTTTAATTTTTAATTTTTAATTTTTAATTTTTAATTTTTAATTTTTAATTTTTAATTTTTAATTTTTAATTTTTAATTTTTAATTTTTAATTTTTAATTTTTAATTTTTAATTTTTAATTTTTAATTTTTAATTTTTAATTTTTAATTTTTAATTTTTAATTTTTATTTTTTAATTTTAAATTTTTAATTTTTAATTTTTAATTTTTAATTTTTAATTTTTATTTTTAATTTTTAAT
>OY821522.1:17264722-17267222 GCA_963682025.1 Cordilura impudica | reverse complement strand
ATTTTTAATTTTTAATTTTTAATTTTTAATTTTTAATTTTTAATTTTTACTTTTTAATTTTTAATTTTAAGTTTAAAATTTTTAATTTTTAATTTTTAATTCTTAATTTTTAATTTTTAATTATTAATTTTTAAGTTTTAATTTTTAATTTTTAATTTTTAATTTTTAATTTTTAATTTTTAATTTTTAATTTTTAATTTTTAATTTTTAATTTTTAATTTTTAATTTTTAATTTTTAATTTTTAATTTTTAATTTTTAATTTTTAATTTTTAATTTTTAATTTTTAATTTTTAATTTTTAATTTTTAATTTTTAATTTTTAATTTTTAATTTTTAATTTTTAATTTTTAATTTTTAATTTTTAATTTTTAATTTTTAATTTTTATTTTTTAATTTTTAATTTCTAATTTTTAATTTTTAGGTTTTAGTTTTTAATTTTAGTATTTAAATTTCAATTTTTAATTTTTTGTTTTTAATTTTAATTTTTAATTTTTTATTTTTAATTTTTAATTTTTAATTTTTAATTTTTAATTTTTAATTTTTAATTTTTAATTTTTAATTTTTAATTTTTAATTTTTAATTTTTAATTTTTAATTTTTAATTTTTAATTTTTAATTTTTAATTTTTAATTTTTAATTTTTAATTTTTAATTTTTAATTTTTAATTTTTAATTTTTAATTTTTAATTTTTAATTTTTAATTTTTAATTTTTAATTTTTAATTTTTAATTTTTAATTTTTAATTTTTAATTTTTAATTTTTAATTTTTAATTTTTAATTTTTAATTTTTAATTTTTAATTTTTAATTTTTAATTTTTAATTTTTAATTTTTAATTTTTAATTTTTAATTTTTAATTTTTAATTTTTAATTTTTAATTTTTAATTTTTAATTTTTAATTTTTAATTTTTAATTTTTAATTTTTAATTTTTAATTTTTAATTTTTAATTTTTAATTTTTAATTTTTAATTTTTAATTTTTACTTTTTAATTTTTAATTTTAAGTTTAAAATTTTTAATTTTTTATTTTTAATTTTTAATTCTTAATTTTTAATTTTTAATTATTAATTTTTAAGTTTTAATTTTTAATTTTTAATTTTTAATTTTTAATTTTTAATTTTTAATTTTTAATTTTTAATTTTTAATTTTTAATTTTTAATTTTTAATTTTTAATTTTTAATTTTTAATTTTTAATTTTTAATTTTTAATTTTTAATTTTTAATTTTTAATTTTTAATTTTTAATTTTTAATTTTTAATTTTTAATTTTTAATTTTTAATTTTTAATTTTTAATTTTTAATTTCTAATTTTTAATTTTTAGGTTTTAGTTTTTAATTTTAGTATTTAAATTTCAATTTTTAATTTTTTGTTTTTAATTTTAATTTTTAATTTTTTATTTTTAATTTTTAATTTTTAATTTTTAATTTTTAATTTTTAATTTTTAATTTTTAATTTTTAATTTTTAATTTTTAATTTTTAATTTTTAATTTTTAATTTTTAATTTTTAATTTTTAATTTTTAATTTTTAATTTTTAATTGTTAATTTTTAATTTTTAATTTTTAATTTTTAATTTTTAATTTTTAATTTTTAATTTTTAATTTTTAATTTTTAATTTTTAATTTTTAATTTTTAATTTTTAATTTTTAATTTTTAATTTTTAATTTTTAATTTTTAATTTTTAATTTTAATTTTAATTTTTAATTTTTAATTTTTAATTTTTAATTTTTAATTTTTAATTTTTAATTTTTAATTTTTAATTTTAAATTTTTAATTTTTAATTTTTAATTTTTAATTTATATTTTTTAATTGTTGATTTTTAATTTTTAATTCTTAATTTTTAATTTTTATTTCTAATTTTTAATTTTTAATTCTTAATTTTGAGTTTTTATTTTTAAATTTTAATTTTTAATTTTAAATTTTTAATTTTTAATTTTTAATTTTTAATTTTTAATTTTTAATTTTTAATTTTTAATTTTTAATTTTTAATTTTTAATTTTTAATTTTTAATTTTTAATTTTTAATTTTTAATTTTTAATTTTTAATTTTTAATTTTTAATTATACCCTATACCACTATGTGGTTTGGGTATAATGACTTTGTGCTGCTGTTTGTAACAACCAATAATATTTGACCTACACCCATCTTTAATTATACCGATTGAATCATAATCACTATCTGATTCGATTAAACGATGTCCGTCCGTCCGTCCGTCCGTCCGTCCGTCTGTGTGTCCATGTAAAGCTTTTAATCAAACTGCAGGTCGCAAATATGAATATATTTTGATGAAATTTGGTATTTGAATTTTTATCGGCCATGGGATGAACGCTATTGAAATTGAATTACAAGAGACTTTACCAAACATGGTCAGCATCGGTCCATTTTTGGGCCTAGTCCCCATATAGGTATAGCATCAGATATGAACTTTTTCATATCTGCAGCCGAAAAAATTAATAAAAATCCCACTCAAATTTGGTTTATGCTTATTTTCTATATCCACTTAGTTGGG
>OY821522.1:17144722-17252222 GCA_963682025.1 Cordilura impudica | reverse complement strand
TATTGCACTGATTCTTCTCAGATTTGGTTTGTATATATTTTTGCAAAATACAAGAGACTTTTCCAAACATGATCAGGATCGGTGCATTTTTGGACCTTGTCCCCATATAGATATAGCATCCGATATGAACTTTTTCATATCTGCAGCCAAAACAATTAATAAAAATCCCACTCAAATTTGGTTTTTGCTTATTTTCTATGTCCAGTTAGTTGGGCCTAAGAGATAGGGTTTCTAAACGCATGGTATAGGGTATCGTATAGTCGGTCCAGACCGACTATAATTTTCTTACTTGTTAATTCTTAATTTTCAATTTTTTATTCTTAATTTTTAATTTTAAAATTTAATTTTTAATTCATAATTCTTAATTTTAAATTTTTAATTTTTAATTTTTAATTTTTAACTTTTAATTTTTAATTTTTAATTTTAATTTTTAATTTTTAATTTGTAATTTTTAATTGTTAATTTTTAATTTTTAAGTTTTAAGTTTTAATTTTTAATTTTTAATTTTTAATTTTTAGTTTTTAATTTTTACTTCTTAATTTTTAATTTTTAATTTTTAATTTTTAATTTTATATTTTTAATTTTAAATTTTAAATTTTAAATTTTAAATTTTAAATTTTAAATTTTAAATTTTAAATTTTTACTTTTTAATTTTTAATTTTTAATTTTTAATTTTTAATTTTTAATTTTTAATTTTTAATTTTTAATTTTTAATTTTTAATTTTTAATTTTTAATTTTTAATTTTTAATTTTTAATTCCAAATTATTAATTTTTGATTTTTAATATTTAATTTTTAATTTATAATTACCAATTTTTAATTTTTAATTTTTAAATTTAATTTTTAATTTTTAATTTTTTATTTTTAATTTTTAATTTTTAATTCCTAATTTTTAATTTTTAATTTTTAATTTTTAATTTTTAATTTTTAATTTTTAATTTTTAATTTTTAATTTTTAATTTTTAATTTTTTATTTTTAATTTTTAATTTTTAATTTTTAATTTTTAATTTCTAATTTTTAATTTTTTATTTTTAATTTATAATTTTTAATTTTTAATTTTTAATTTTAATTTTTAATTTTTAATTTTTAATTTTTCATTTTTCATTTTTAATTTTGAATTTTTAATTTTATTTAATTTTTATTTTTTTTAATTTTTATTAATGAAAATCCTAATGTAACAAGATTTAAAATCTTATAAAACAACATTAGTCAAAACAAATTAATTTTCAATAATAAGAATGTAAGTTTAATTTATAATTAAAATTAGAAGAATAATATAAAATAAAATATAATATAAAATATATAAAAAATAAAATAAAAATGTAAAAATAAAGTGTAAAAATATCCTGCACAGCAGGTAAAAATTATATAGAAATTAAAATTAAATAAACTTAAGAAATTAAAATGAAGTATTAAAAATCAATTGAGATAAAGTTTAAATAGTTCTTTCTTAAATGATGTTGTATTTGATATTTTGTGAAGTTGATTATTTAAAGTATGTAACGAGTTCCAAAGACATATGCCATTTACAAAAAAGTGTCTTTCGGATATTAGTCTATTGTACAATATTGGTACAAGACAGTTATTACGGGTTCTTTAGTGAAAATAATTTTATGAACCATAGGTAAAGTTCTAAATTTAAGATAGTCTTCAAATGAAATGCCATAAATTTTATTTAGAAAAGCGGAGATACTATCATATTTGCGTAAACCGTAAACATATCTAACTACACTTTTAAAGACGCGTGTAAGTTTACCCATGTCTGCACTATCACAACCTGACAACAATTCACAACCATATAAAAGCGTAGGTAAGATAAACGATTTTGCAAGAACAAATCTAATTTTCTGCGGTGTGAAGTACTGAGAAGACCAAAGACTACGGAGAATACTACAAACTTTTCCAGAAGCTTTGTTAATTTGATCATTCCACGTTAGGGAATTATTAAAAATCATTCAAAGGTTTTTAGCATTCGCAACGTAGGCGATATCCACTCCAATAATACTACTAAAAATAACAAGGCACTGAGATTTTTTCGGATTTAAGGTAAGACAATTCAACCTAGCCCATTCAAATACGTGCTTCAGTTCAGTATTCAGGTTCTGTACACAATTTTCCACATCTCGTACGTTACATGATGTGTATAACTGAACGTCATCAGCGTACATGTGCATTTGGCATGAATTAATAGAAAACAAATAGAGGGCCAAGTATAGACCCCTGCGGAACACCCTACTTAAAGACGCAGAGGTAGACGACTTGTCTTTAGAGACAACTACTTGCTCTCTATTCCGAAGGTAAGAGCTAATCAATTTAGAGGAGGTTTCAGAATAACCAAAAATATGTTTAAGCTTTTTAACAAGAATATCATGGTCCACTGAGTCAAAAGCTTTAGAGTGGTCCAAGTCAAAAAACAATATAACCACTGTCAACGATATAACGAAGATCTTCCGATACATCAATTAAAGTAGTGATACACCCTCTTTTCCTGCGAAAACCAGATTGCTTAGATGATAAAAGATTATTATTGGATATATGTTCATTCATAATTTTTTCGAAAACTTTCGAAAGAAAAGGAAGTACGGAAATTAGCCTCTATTCTTTATTAGGTTTCGGCAAGGGAATTACTTTTGCCCATTCCCACAAATCAGGGAAAATAGATTTTGTAAAAATAGTGTTAAAAATATGAGTGATATAGGGTACAACCTGTGGTAAAATAGCTTTAATAAATATTGGATTCATACCGTCTAGACCAATAGATTTTGACTTTATGGAAAGAAAAGCTTCCAGAACATCCTCCTGGTTAACGCAGGAAAAACTAAATAAAGAATCCAGATTGCAATCTGGTAGATTTGCATAAGAGTCAGAACGAAGAAGAGTTGAGTCATTTGAAGTAAATTGTCTATTCAATTCATTTAGTTCAAAAGTGAAAAGATTTACCGATTTCATCTTTGTAACCAATTTTCTTTATCTCTTTCCACATATTTTTAGTATCCATAGCCTCTGAAAATACACGACTATAATAGCGTTGCTTAGCTAACTTTACTTCCCTAGTAACAGATCTACATAGTGATTTAAAAATTTCATTTGACTGTGTAGTTTTATATCTTTTCCACTTATCGTAAGCAGAATTTCTTTTAACTATTAAATCACAAATATTTTGATTAAACCAAGGCTTAGTAGAAGATTTAACAGTATTCTTTCTAACCGGTATGTATTTGTCGTATAGGTATGTGGTAGCTTCATTAGCTTCAATAAGGGTACTACTCATTGAAGTGAAGTGAGTGGGGATAGTAGTGTTTACAGCTATAAGCCCAATCGGTTGGAAAAGTGAAATTAGATCAGAATCAATGAGCATATTTCCATTTAGGTCTCCAGAAAGAATAATATCACTATAAGATAAACAATTTTCATCTAACATATTTACAACTGGAGAAATATCTAGTGAATCATTAGGCCTATATAAAACACCTATGAGACATTTGCTTACGTCACAAGGAAGTTCAATAAATACAAAATCATATTCTTCATCGATAGATTTGCAAACAAATCGAGAACGTAATTGTTTCTTGACATACAATGCAACGCCCCCAGCACGTTTACCAGTATTCCTATCAGCTCCAAATAAATCATAGCCGTCTATTTTGACCTGAAAGTTTTTTATCTTATTCGGATTGAACCATGTTTCAGATATACAAATTACATCAATTCCTGAGTTTCCAAAAATGTATCGAAATTCATCAAATTTACAAAAAAGACTTTGAGCATTTAAGTGACAAATTCTTAAACCTTCCTTTTGTTTACCAATTATACGAATCATAGAATGAGTGTTGTATTTGGAACTCGACCGAATATTAGAAGAAGTCATAATAAAGGATTAAGCAAATATCAACATCAAATAATAAATACTCAAAAAATCTTATATATATTTACGCTGATCCCTGACTCACTGACTGACTTACTGATTCTGTAACGCTGAAATAATACACACAATAGCACTCCCTACAAAGCTATGTGAAATACACAAACAAAATTTAATCTTTCTCATTTTATACAAACACACACACAATTTTCTCTCTCCTTTGTTACCGACCAGTGCTGCTAATAAAATCTTCTGAAAATCTACAATCTTGGAAACTAAATCGCCAAAATTGTCGTATTTAAAACAAGAATTGTTATAAAACTCGAAAAAATATTACAAAAGGAAGCAATAAAATTTATTTATATCATTGATATTACGAATATTATTACAGCATTGAAATGATTTTATTGACATGTATCTATAGCTGAAACGTATAATATAGGTTTAAAGTATATAGTATATACTTATGGAATAAGTTGAACTCAAAAAATGCATAAAAAAAAACTAATATCTATTCAAATTCTTCTTTAAATTCTCTTTGTTGGTCAATGAAAAAATTCTGCAAAAAAAGTAATGAAGGAAATTTTAAACAATTATATTTTTCTCATTTAACATTTTTATTTTTCTCATACATACTTTTTTTTTTACCAAACTAAACTTTACCGTTTGTCTGTTTTGTTTTTCATCTCAAAATTGTTTTGAATTGTTAGGAGTGCTTTCGCTCAGGTTCTCTGATTGCCAGCATTTACCAAAGAGTATGCTTTTTTGATAAATATTTGAGAAAAAAGAGATCTTCAATTTGGATTTTGTTGTTGTCCAACCTATGATTTCGTTTAAAGCTCTGTATTGAAAAGCACTTGAAAAAATAGTGCAATATTAAGTTTTAAATTTAAATTATTCTGACTTTGCTTAATTATATTACATTGTAATTTCAGAAGAGTGGTGGGAAAATAATTTTTTTTCACTCATATTAATTTTTGTATGATTTGCTTTCAAAAAAATTTTGACAAACATAAATTACGTAAATAGGTATATTTAAGATTTTAGTTTGAATAATATATTGAAACTATATAATAATTTTGTTTTTTAAGTAAAACTAATACGCCCTTATTATACCCTCCACTCCAGTGTGCAGAGGGTATATATAAGTTTGTCATTCCGTTTGTAATAATTAGAAAAAAAAATTTGGACCCCATAAAATATATATATTTGTGATCGTTATAACAACCGGAGTTGATATAGCGATGTCCGTCTGTCCGTCTGTCCGTCTGTCCGTCTGTCCGTCTGTCCGTCTGTCCGTCTGTGGAAATCACGATGACGGCATCAATCGGGCAGCTAGGATGCTCGTTGGCATAAAAAATGATTCATTAACATCCTGAAAAGTTTGCTATTTAAAATCGTCCAAATCGGTCGGTTAGGGCCCGAGATTTGAATGAAGAACTAAAAAAAGTCTTGAAAAAATATAATTTTCTATGTTGTTCTTGTCACGATCACGCCCTCAATAGGATAGCTAGGGTGATAATTTTTAGTGAGAATGATTCACCAAATTCATGGGAAGATTTCTACTTCAAAAATCATTAAAATCGGTGGAACAGGTCCAGGTAAATCTATGAAAAATTAAAAAAAAAATGAAAAACATGATGTTTCCATATTGTTCCTGTTGTTATTCTAAATGTTGCATTGTTGTCATAGCTGGACTTGTTGTTTTTGTGGTCGTTGTGGTAATAATATAATAAAAACAAACCCTTTGTACATTTTTTTGTGAACTCTGGTAGAAAATTTTAAAAGTTTCCATTGTTTTGGCATCACTAAAAAAATTTGTTAGATCATTTCTGTCATTGCCGCGAGCCTGCATGCAAAATTTCAGATCGATTGGCTCACGGGAAAGGGGCTAAAAATCGATCCAAAATTTTGTCGACAAGCAGACACTACCAGTTAATATAAAGGCAGTAAATAAAGGGAGTAAAAGTTCACCAATAATTTAAAAAACAAATTTTTATGTATTAATTTATTTAAAGAAAAAAATAATTAAATGAAATAGTAATAATAATAAAAAAAAATAATATACAATACAAAAAAAAAAGAATATATAAATAAAATAAAATAAAAATAAATGCATTCATAGCATTATAATACATATAAAAGGTCATTGTTTTCTAACCGTAACCGTAACGAGTCAGTTGTTTTTTTTTTTACATGAAAATCATTTAAAACAGTTACCGAACGTAACCGGAACGTCCCAATACTTTTCATGTGAAAAAAAGGCTGACACGTTACGTAACAGTTACATGTCGCTAACTTGTTCTTTACACAGGCTACTGCTTTTGGAGCCACCTTCAAGTCTATTTATATAGTTTCGTAAGCATAACTGATAAAATTGTTTCTATTATTTTTTGCTGTAAGTAATAAATTATAAATATACTGAATTTGCAAACTAAAATGGATACATATATTGGAGGTGCTTTAATACAAAAGAGTTAACGAAACAAAATCAAAAAAAAAAAAACAACTCTACAACATCAACAATGGCAGTCATATGTTCTTCAAATAAAAAAAAAACTGCAAGTGTGTTTTGTTGGCTACAAAACAAAAATAGTGTTGACAATATAACAAAATATGTAAAAGAAGTTAGTGCTATGAAATATTTTATTTTGTTTAAAAAAAAAATCGCAAAATGAAAGGCTATAATTCCATTAATAATCAAAAGGCGTTAAACTAATTTATTTATTTTTACGTTGTACTAATGCATTTTAAATAAGTAAAAGTAATTGTATATTTAAATAAAAATGCATTTGTATTATATGTTGCTGTCGTATTCAGAAAAATCAAGTAGCTGACTATACGACTACAAATGCTGCTGCCAGCAGTCGTCTATGTGTTTCATTCATGATGTTGCATTTTTTTGCGAGCAATACTTACATATATTCTAAATAAAGAAATAATAGTTCTTTTCATACTGCGAAATCTATACAAATATATGTACAAATACTATATGTCAAATTTCAAATTTGCAATAATTGATACATTTTTGAAAGAAAATTGTATAATATGAAATGTCTTTAATTTATTTCATAGAAAACAATTTTTTGAGGTGCGTGGATTTTCCATATTTACTGTTTTACTATTTTCGTAATGAGGTTAAATGAGTTAAAAAGAATTTAAAATATTTGAAAATATTAGGTGAGGATCCTCAAGATGTAATATACGATCGGTCTAAAACTTTTCACTTAGAGCCACAGTTAAATTCGAAACAACAAAAACCCATATATTTTGTGCATAAAGTTTAACATTAAATGTGCTTTTCTAAAATGTCTATATATTTTTCTCATTCATTTCTGACCATCTTCAATGTAAATTTACCAAAGTTTTTTTTATTGCAATATGTATATAAAACTTAAAAATTTAATATTTTTTATTGTGTATTAACTTATTATTCTGCGATTTTCATTACATCACAAAATGTTACAAATTGGCACTACTGTTTCAAAAACAGAAAACTACTAAATCAGTTGAAAACAGTTGATCTGTAAAACTGTGTGTGAAATTGTGTCAAATAAAATTACAAATATGAAGGTGCTATTACACGAAATGTTTTTTACATATGTACTGTCACTTTTTTATCCATATGAAATTCTTCATGTCTGTCAAAATTGTCTTCTTACATACGATTCATAATTTTTGCTATCACACGTGCGTATGTATTTCCGTATGACATAACCTCTAAATGTAAACAACAGCTGATTTAATTTGTGAATTTACAAAAATTTTTTGTTAAAAAAAAGGTTATGTATTTTTTAATTGTTAATTAATACTAAACAATTTATTTTTCTTTCAATATTAATCTTTAAAATGTACTCTGTTTTTCTTTCGCCACAAGCAGTGTTGTATTTTCACTTGTTTGTCATGCAAAAATAGAACCTGTTCTAATTGAAAAATGTACATGTGACTTTTCTCATGTATTGTACATAAACAATGTTTTATATGTATCACACGATGTTTACAACTTTTGTTGTGGGAAAATTTGACAGTACATATGTAAAAAACACATCATGTAATAGCACCTTTAATAAATATAATAATACATATATATATATATTATTAATTTTGTTAAGAATTAGCACAAAATTGATTTTCCATTTTGCATTTCATTTATAAAGAATTCTGCCATATTTTGTTAAAGGGAAAATCCATTTTTGTTATATTAAAAAAAACAGACTTGCATTTAATTTTTCCGTGACTGCCTCAATAATTGCGTAGATGCCACCACAATATTTTTTCTAATTAAAACAGTTGATCTGTAAAACTGTGTGTGAAATTATGTCAAATAAAATTACAAATATTAATAAATATAATAATACATATATATATATTATTAATTTTGTTAAGAATTAGCACAAAATTGATTTTCCATTTTGCATTTCATTTATAAAGAATTCTGCCATATTTTGTTAAAGGGAAAATCCATTTTTGTTATATTAAAAAAAACAGACTTGCATTTAATTTTTCCGTGACTGCCTCAATAATTGCGTAGATGCCACCACAATATTTTTTTTTATTAAATATTAACCAATATCTAACTAGAATTATGATTTATTCTGACTAAAAAGTTCCAATTAAAAGTTATTCATCCCAATTATGAATATTCTCAAGGAATTTCTTTCTCACGGAAAATACATTTCTCGAGAAAAAAATTCCTCCAATTATAAATTCCGCGTGAACAAAAAATGATTAACTGGCATCATCGAATTTCGAAGCCACTTGCTTTGCTTATTGACAATTTATTTTCTATTTTTTGTGTGTGTGCAAACGACCCTACAATAAATGTCCCAATAAACATTTTTGTTTGCTATCAACTTGAGGTGCATTTGAGATCAAATACATTTCTCAAATCTCCAGCGTTAATTCTCAAATGCCCTCAATAGTTCGAATATAGTCTTCTCAACTTAAAAGGCACATTTTTATATGGCGATTTTCATAGTTATCAAATTGAGAAATTTTTGATTCGCAACTTGATAGCAAAGAAATATTTCCAATCGGTATCAAATGGAAGGTACGGAATTGCCATATTAAAAAATATTATACTAATTTTAGAAATGAAAACAATGTACTTATTTTAATGTTTCAATTTAATTTCATTATATATTTAACATTACTATGTACATATTTAACATTAAATGTACATATTATGTACATTTTTTAAAATCTAGAATTAAAAATAAATGAATTAATTAGTTGTACATTTTTTGAAAAATTCGACAAAAAGCAGAAATAATTAAAAATATATCAATGATTTATTTGTACTTTTTTGGCATTTTTTAATTTAATTTATTATTTATGACATATTTAAATAATATCTCAGACTTAACACAAATCGTATTCAAGTTGAAAAAATGTTTGGTCTCAAGTGGAGAAAAGTGTTGGATATCCAATTGAGAGTAAAAATGTTTCTCAAAGATTGGAAAAAATGTTAAGTCTCAACCTGATGTCAAGTTGAAAGCAAACAAGGAGAAAAATTGTTCAACCCAAGTTGAGAATTACATTTGACATCAATTTAAGAACTTAACTTTTCTCCAACATTGGAGAAATAATATTTCAATGCATACTGGGGAATGACCGAAACTAACACATAAACAGTTTTTTCCTATTTGAAAAACATATGACTGTCATTGTTGCTGTTGTAGAGTTGTTATACCCTCCACTCCAGTTTGTCATTCCGTTTGTAATAATTAGAAAAAAAATTTTGGACCCCATAAAATTTATATATTTGTGATCCTTATAACAACCGGAGTTGATATAGCGATGTCCGTCTGTCCGTCTGTGGAAATCACGACGACGGCATCAATCCGGCAGCTAGGGTACTCGTTGACATAAAAATGATTCACTAACATCATGAGAAGTTTGCAATTTAAAATCGTCCAAATCGGTCGATTAGGGCCCGAGATTTGAATGAAGAACTAAAAAAGTCTTGAAAAAAAAAATAATTTTCTATGTTGTTCTTGTCACGATCACGCCCTCAATAGTGCAGCTACAGTGATCATTTTAGTGAGAATGATTCACCAAATTCATGGAAAGATTTCTACTTCAAAAATCATTAAAATCGGTGGAACAGGTCCAGGGAAATCTCTGAAAAAGTAAAAAAAAAATGAAAAACATGATATTTCTATATTTTTCTTGTTGTTATTCTAAATTTTGCATTGTTTTCATAGCTGGACTTGTTGTTTTTGTAGTCGTTATGGTAATAATATAACAAAAACAAACCCTTTGTACATTTTTTTATCAACTCTGGTAGAAAAATTTAAAAGTTTCCATTGTTTTGGCATCACTAAAAAAATATGTTAGATCATTTCTGCCATTGCCACAAGCCTGCCTGCAAAATTTCAGATCGATTGAGTCACGGGAAAGTGGTTAAAATCGATCCAAAATTTTTTCGACAAGCAGACACTACGAGTTAATACAAAGGGAGTAAAAATTCACCAACATCTAAAGCAAATAATGCTAAAATACCTAGTTGTTAATAAAAAAAACAATTGGGCAATTCACAATGGGTAATGTATCGTTGTATCTCTTGTATCGTGTATCACTTTACAATAGTGTAAAATTGTTGTTGGTAATTTTCACTGAAAAATCTGATACACGATCCAACTTCATTTGCTATGTTTTGTAAATGTTGTATATTGTATCATAACATATCAGTTCCAAGTGAATGCCAGTTTTTATGAAAAAGAAAAAACAAATACATAGAATATTATCAGCATAAATAATTATAAAATAAAATATGGCAAATAATGCAAATAACGCAAATACATCGATAAGTTTATTTATATAAAAATTAATGTTTATATTTTTAGTATGTATTTTCTCTTTCAGTACCAACCAAAACATTTAAAAATTTTTTTTTTTTTCATTATAAATTAAAATGCAAGAGGTACGTAACTAAAACTCCAGGGTATATCTCACGACCAAAAAGCAAACACTGACAAGTGTTTTCTCTTATACAAAATAGCAGAAGCGACGAAGCGATCTTTCCTCGTTGGATCGAAAATTACTAAAGAAAGCGTTTTACAATATGAAAATACAACTGAGTGTTCACAACAAATGATTGTATTGTGTATTTCAATACAACATACAATATACAACACCTGTTGTGAATTGCCCAAATGTAAATTTAGCAAAAAAATTTATGTATTAATTTATTTAAAGAGAAAAACACAAAAATAACGTTTGATGTTGTATTTTTTGTGTGTAATATTTAAATATACATACATACACATATTAAATAATACAAATAATGTACATATATTATATATATGTATGTATGTATATTGATAGTAACTGCATGTTAGAAATAAATCGGTTATTTTATTTACATAAAATTCTGCAGTATTTTGTTGTGGGGAAAATACATTTCTTTTGTATTAACAGAGTGTCACTTCATTTTGCTCAGCGTGACTATGCCACAGTAGATGCCGCCATAATTTTTGTTTGTTCTAATTAGCTTTGCAATAGTTATTTCTATTTTAACATGAATGTTAATATTTTCAACTAGATATCATACAGAACAATGTTAAGAGTATACACGGGTTGGTCTTTTATTTCATACGGTTTTTCATTATTCTTTTACAAATATGAACATAAGTTTGGCATATTACCCACCAATCTCACATCACACTGCAAGTTCGAAAAACTCAATACACTCACATTTTTTTTACTAATACACACACATTTTCCGCAGTGGTCACACTAATGGCACCAAATTTTTCGTGCGAATAGTGGCAGACACTAAAGGTGCTATTACATGATGTGTTTTTTACATATGTACTGTCAAATTTTCCCACAACAAAAGTAGTACACATCGTGTGATACATATGAAACATTGTTTATGTACAATACATGAGGAAAGTCACGTACATTTTTCAATTAGAACAGGTTCTATTTTTGCATGACAAACATGTGAAAATACAACACTGCTTGTGGCGAAAGAAAAACAGAGTAAATTTTAAAGATTAATATTGAAAGAAAAATAAATTGTTTAGTATTAATTAACAATTAAAAAATATATATTTTTTTTTAACAATTCATTTTTGTAAATTCACAAATTAAATCAGCTGTTGTTTACATTTAGAGGTTAAGTCATACGGAAATTCATATGCACGTGTGAAGCAAAAATTATGAATCGTATGTAAAAGACAATTATGACAGACATGAGGAATTTCATATGGATAAAAAAAGTGACAGTACATATGTAAAAAACATTTCGTGTAATAGCACCATAACGATGATTAATGCTACCCTGTTATAAATTTAATGCAAATTTACTGGATCCTGTAAAATTGTAATTAAAGTTTTAACTTGTTAAATCTATTATAATGATTTATTTTTTGAAATGCGCATACAAAAACGTTTGTTAATTATAGAGCATAAATATTATTAACTATTATTAAAATAATACTAATAATAATAAATGTAAACATTTTCCCTCAAACATGTGCCTGTATAATAAACTTAGTAACTCTACTTAAAATAAAATAAGAGAGAGAAGTATACAAATTTTTTCAAGTTTACGCTTCGACAACATTTTAAAAATGAGATTGCAGTCAGATGTTTGAGCATAAAATTTAATGGCGATGGATTCGACTAATTCGAACAATTTTTCGTTGATAATACGTACACAACGATTTTAGAATTTCAGTGTGATGTGAGATTGGGGGGTTAACTTTTTGTTGTCTTTACAAAATAGAGTTACCGAGTTCGTCAATGAGTTTTTTGCTTACAAAACAGTTCTACATAGTTATATAGAATTATTATTCTGCTTTACCTATAAAATATCTGATTGCGATTACATCTAATTTTTAAAAATTGTTTATAATTAATAAAGCATTATTATTCACATAAATACAAAATTTCACTTTTTAAATTTTCCATTCAAATTTAAGAAAATATCAATTATAATAAAAACTGAAAATAAAATTTCCAATTATAAATTAGAAAATATTAATTGAGTTTCAGAAAATCATATCAAAACGTCGGAAATAATTATTTTAAATTTAGAAATATCTTTACATTTAAAAATGTTTACATTTAAAAAAAATATTGCCATTCAGGAGATATTAATAACTTTTCAGTACCGCGATTCAGTAACTTCTTTTAACGATAGTCGAATTGTAAAAAAAAAGAAAATTGCAAAATGATCAGTAAAATTTTGAAACGATATTCGCTATTGTTAAAGTCAGCTGTTGTTGTTATCTAAACGACAACCATTTTTGTGTGTTTTATCCAATCGATAAAAACTTAAATTTTTAGGTGAAATGTCGTCATACATAAATTAAAATCATGAAATAGTGAAAATATTTTGCTTTAATTAAAACACTTTTTTATATAAATAAAAAAATTAAATAGCATATTCAAATAAACAGAAATATTAGTAAAAAAAATAAAGATATTAAACATAAACATAAAATCATCCTGTCAAACACGAAGTAATTTGTTTTTTTCTATTCTTTGTGTTTTTCGCTTATTTTGACAGAGATGCCACTCCTTTACAATTTAAATAAATAGAAAAACAGATTTGTCGATATTAATTTAAATTCAATGAATTTAAGAAAACTTCAAATGATATTTAAGAATTGCTAACATAAAAATTGTTACATAAGTAAACGTAATTTTATGAGAATGTTATTTTTTATATATAAATTTTCACAATTTTTTTTGGATGAAAATTTGAAGTTTTTCAGAAAATAAAGATAACATTAAATTATTTTATTTAAAATGTTTGGGACTTTTCGTTTTTTGCGTTTTTCATCCCTAATTTGATTATTTATTATTATAAATTTATTCTCTATGTTTTCAAAATATGGCAATATTTTAAAAAATAGTTGAGAGAGCTTTTTTTTTTGGTTATTATTTTGTTACTCCATCCGACCTATATGGCCACAATGAAGAAATATTTGACCAGTTAAAAGAAACTATACAGCCATCTCCAATTAGCACGATTTAATGCATATAGCCACTCTACACAACCATTACCTTTGCAATGGAGGTTAGGGCGAGCTATTTAATTAGCAAAAACTAAATTAAACGAGAAGTTATGTCATATAACCGGAAACGCATGCATATAGGTATATAACCAAAATGCATGCCGATCAGCAACCACGATGACCAAAAAGCAAACACCGAAATATATCCGAAATAATAGAAAAGAAGAAAACCAACCCAAAGAATTTGCTGAAATAATTTGGTATTAAGTTTAACAAATTGTTTACTTTTTCATTTACATTTATTATCAAGACTCAAACCGAGGTGGAGGGTATCAAAGATTCGGCACAGCCGAATTTAACACTCTTACTTGTTTTTTTTTTTTTTTGGATTTACAGATAACTGGAAAAAATGTTCGCTTTTTACAGTTTACATTTATGATGACATATGAAATATTTTTTTCTCTTTTTTGTAGGTGTATTGGTGTTTGCACTTCCTTAAGGGGTGGTAGGTTTTAAAACTTTTTTTTTCCATTTCTCTTTCTGAATGCACAACATGTCGAGAGTGTTGTGTCAAAATTTTAAGTAAATCAGAGCAAAACTTAAGAAGATACAGCGTTTCCAGCGACCGGCCTCATACGGTATATAAATAGTATATAAATCATAGTATATAAATTCGAAGTCCGTCAACATCATAGCTCAAAATCTACTTGACCGACTCTTTTGCAATTTTAGACACTTCCAAAATTCCGAAATTGTATAGCAAAAATCGTTTTTCACTTCAAAATGCTGCCAAAAAAAAAGTTGAAAAAACTCTTCGTCACTACCACAGGAAACATGTCACCTTTGAAACGCGTTCCGATTTTTTTATTTCACATTATCCGGTAACGAGTTATGATGTTCACCGCAATATAACAACGCCTCCGGAGATTCGCTGTCACGGACTTATTTATTAAAATTTTTAATTGAAATTTTTTTCAAAGATTCTTCAAATATTATGCTATAAAGTATATATGAAATAAATAATCCAACATTATTCAATTCTTCAAAAAGAATTATGAAAATACGACTTTTTTAACTTTAAATCTGTCGTCTGTCAGGGTAAATTTTAATTTGCATTAGTAAGACTGCTTATGCAAATTAACGCTGTCGTCTGTCTACGCAATTAGTTTTTAAATGTAAACGATTTTATGTTTCCAGCCACAATTATCGAAGTTCACGATAAGTTAGACGAACAGAATTATTATTTTGAAACACAATGTCAACAATTTGCAGCGTTATTTTACACTTCATAATGCCAAAAAAAAAAAAAGCTATACAACATGTTGGCAACCAATGACAGCATAAAAAACAATAATAATGGAATAAATAGTGAGTATTTACTATTGTAATAAACATTTAAAAACATCAATAATATCGTATTTTTCGTTTTGATATATACATATATATATATAAAAGGTGCATGGCTTGTGAATGTGATAATGACAGTAATTTTGGTATAACTGCTTGCAAAAATTTGTTTTACGTAAGACAGCTACACTAACCACTACTCAACCCAGGACAGAAGGAAGAAAGCAAAAATTACTATAATATATTTTATTATTTAGTTTGTAAAAAAAAAAAATTATTGAAATTAGCATTAAAATGGGATAGTGTTCATATATATGTATATTACAACTTTTTTTAGATCCAAAATCAGTTCTGTGAAGCTGTCAGCCCACTTGAGAAACAGAAAGGTTCCTTGACTAACCCCCCTATCTCACATCACACTGCAAGTTCGAAAAACTCAATACACTCACATTTTTTTACTAATCCACACACACATTTTCCGCAGTGGTCACACCAATGGTACCAAATTTTTCGTGCGTGTAGTGGCTGCCACTAACGATGATTAATGTTACCCTGTTATAAATTTAATGCAAATTTACTGGATTCTGCAAAATTGTAATTAAAGTTTTAACTTGTTAAATCTATTATTATGATTTATTTCTTGAAATGCGCGTATAAAAACGCAAGTTTATTAATAATAGAGCATAAATATTATTAACTATTATTAAAATAAAACTAATAATAATAAATGTAAACGTTTTTCCTCATACATGTGCCTGTATAATAAACTCGGTAACTCTATTTAAAAAAAATAAAAGAGAGAAGTAAACAAATTTTTTCAAGTTTACGCTTCGACAACATTTTAAAAATGAAATTGCAGTCAGATGTGTTAGCACAAAAGTTAATGGCGATGGATTCGACTGATTCGAACAATTTTTCGTTGATAATACGTACACAACGATTTCACAGTTGCAGTGTGATGTGAGATAGCAGGGTAAGCAATAGCAAAATAAACTGGCACAACAAAAGGCGGCCAAGGAACGTGGCTCTAATATGGGGTGTTCCAAAAGACAAAACAAAACAACGACGATGAACAAGATGGCAGAATACAACGAAAACGTAAACATGCTGCTGGTGATGATGAAGGTAAACATAATGATATTAACAATTATGTGTTTGGCAATGATAAAAAGCTTGACTTGAGTCTTTTCATAACACGTCTTATTAAACATTTAATCAAAGCCAAAAACAACAATGTCAACTTGGAATGCATAACTTTTCTGCGGGCTTTGAAGATAAAAAAAATATTAATGTAGATACAGAGAAAGAAAACAAATTGAAACAAAGGAAGTTGGAGGCTCATCGTCAACGTTTGTTGAGTCTATCGAAAAAGGAACGCAAACGACGCACAGTGGAGCCTTTTGACTTTTTTCGTTGCAAAAGACATAACTTTTATACTAATTAAGTTATTTTGAAAATTATAAATGATTTCGAAAGATAACTTCCTTGCCTTTAAAGTGGTGCTAATATTACATGTTGCAAATGTTAGGGTAATGTGCTGAAATTTGGAACTTAACGTGTTTTTGAGCCAAATACGAACCCTACTTAAATTTGTTGGAATCCGCCCATGTTTGGACCTAGGCCCCATACAAATTTTCCTTCAAAATTGGTTTTAATGCCACTGAATGTAGCAAATGTTATTCTATTGCGATCAAATTTGAATCATAAGGATGTATTGATCAGTGACGAGATCTATAACAAATCTTTGAAATCGGTCCAAGTTTTTCTTCAAAATTTGGTTAGAATGTCACAATAGATGCCAAATTTCCTAATTTCTGTATTATATTTAAAAAATGCCAAATTTCGCATTGAAATTTTATTAACTAACCACTCATAGGACTTATAATTTCACAATACATATTCTTTAAATCCGAAAGTCTAGAAAAAAAATACCACTCTAATATAACATGTTAAACTAATATTAAACTTTTTATTAATATTACAGATATATATATATCTTTGAAATATTTGTAATATTATTATGTTAATGATATAGATATTAAGTTATTTAGTAATATGTTTTAAACTAGTTTAATTTTTTTGTTATTTAGTTTTCTTTAAAATAGTCATTAACATTGGGGGCGATATCTAATAGACTTAACATATCGGAGCTATAATTATGTTCTTCCAAATCCTTTTAAGATCTTACATGTTTTCGTGATGAAATTAGTGGGTCTGAGAATGCCGCCAACATATTGAAAAGGTCCTCATTATTCGTTGTTTTAAATTTTAAAGTGCAAATTTTTTATTATGTCAACTACATTTTTGAGCTGGCATCAGATCAAAAGACTCTAATTGTTGCAAAATGCATACATTGTAAATTTTCGACCTTTAAAAAATAATGCAGATAGCGCAAGCAAATTTTGTTTTATTTATTTATTTTTTTTTTCGAGTGTAAATTTCTTATATTGAATTCATTAACAAAATTTGAACACTGAAAATTATGGTACGCTTAAAAATAATTCAGGTAGCGCAAGCGAATTTTTTATTGTGCTGAATTCATGAATAAAATTTTGATGATCATTGCCTTCCAGAGTTTGCAGTTTTGATTATTGGCAATACATACAAATTACAAAACATTAAAAATCTTCTTAAAAACACTTCGCCATCCTATCAAAATCAAAATAAAATATGAAAAAAATTAAAATTTCTGTTTTCAAGCACCAAAAAAAAAAATTGTGAAAATAAGATAAAAATCTGTAAAAATTTGATAATATTTGTTACTTTATAAACTTTAAAATAAGTCATACAGCTTTAAAATCGGTTAATTTTTCACTGAATTCTGGCAAAACACGTCTACCCATCTATCCAGTGTATGTCAAGATGTTTTTGCAACTTTATGGTTGTTGGCAAGTATATTCAGCCAAGTTCACTTTTACTAGTTAGAATATTGTACTAGTAAATCATTTTAGGTAATATCGAAGTAAACATATTTAAATATTTTCAGTTCTATTCTATCAAAATAGAAAAACATCAAATAACATCGCTTTTATTTTTTTTTTTTTATAGAAAACAATTTCAAACGACACCAAAAGCATTACAATCGGTTCACCAGTTTGCCTACAATCTGATTTGAAAGAGGATATTTTTCAAAAAATTTTGTGCCTTTTTCTAAAAGCTAAAAATAATTTTATAGCATAATTTTTATCCGCTTTTAAAACGGTTTATTGGTTCTTAATCTGCGAGAAATCCTCTATCCTACACATTCATTGATTTTACTGAAGGCTTCTATCAAATTTTTTTTATTTTTGCCACGCCACTGTGCACGTAAGAAGTTGGCTGAGTTGAATAAGGAGTTGGATGACACAAGAGCTGAGGAAAGTAAGCAACAAGACATTTTAAATTAGCGGAAATTGAAAAAATCTTATTCAATATTTATTTTCGGGTATCGAAAAACGATCAATTCTAAGTTTTTGAGCTCCAAGATACAAAATCAAAAAATCAAATTTTTTAATACAAATATTATTTTATCTTCTCTTCCGCACATGTTATAAATTTCGATTTCTCTTCTGATTTGATTGACGTGCCCATCAGATTTTATCAGAATGTCTATAAGAATAAGATATGAAGTAAAATATGGAGAGACCTCTAAAAAATGCTAAAAATTCAGTGTCTTTGTTGTAATAATTATTAAGTATTAAGTTTATCAAATTGTTTACTTAACCAAATATTTTGTTCACATTTGTTATAAATAGTGCAGTAACTCCAAATATTGATGTAAATGTAAAACCCAATTGTAGGGTATTAGAATTTCGACATTGCCGAATTTAACAAACTTGTTTTATTTTTGTTTGTTTCTATTTTTGATTACCTCTATTGTTACTTACCATAGAACCATTGAAAGAACCATTAAAGAAAGACTATATAGACTTTTATAAAAAATATCTATTTATTGTAAGTACTTATATAAAAAATTAAAAAGTTGATTCTAGTTACAATATAAATCAAAATAATCATTATTGATAAAACTAACATAAATACGTTTATTCACTGAACCCTTTTTCTTTAACTGACGTAATGCACATTTATCAGCACCGAAAAACTTCTACGATAACACGAACAGGTCGGCCATAAGCTAATTTTTCAGGTTTGCTAAAAATTGTATGAATTAAATGTTAAAGCATGTAAAAACTAACCCGAATTTGGCAGTTTCAGGTTCTTATGGGTGGTTTTGGCATCGAATTGTTCAATTTCAGGATGCATCATATTATAGTAAACCATCCACACAGCATCTAAGCCTAAAAATATCGTATCTGCAACAGAATCGAAAACATTAACTAACATCGCCTTTGGTACTACAACGTCTTCAGCATCATCGCATTCCTTTTCGGACATTAAATAATACTAAGAAGTAAAACAAACAAAAAATTGAAGGAAGGAAATACTCTTCGCTTATACTATAACTATTTTCTGTATGAATACGCACAAAATGATCAATAACTTCGTGGAAACAAGTATCTAAAATATTTGTGGATTTCATGCCGTAAAGCTAATGACGCAAATACGGTATTGTTAACTAAGACACATCTCAAATCGGTTCAAGCTGCAGGTGAAAGCTGCCTAGGGTCTTTATACAAGTGCCTCATCAAATAATCCAATACAAATAATCTCCCAAGAATTCTAAACGTTGATAACAGTCGGTTAATCTTTTGGGATAATAAGAGGCATGAGTCATGGCTTGCAAAAAGATTTGTTTAAATTTCTCACAACCCGCCAATAAAGCGTTCAGCGCTTCTTCAGCATTAGTATAGCAGAAAAGTAACAATGCCTTCATTATCAGGTAAATGTTCTTTAGATGCCTTAGCATCATATGTTAAACTCCAATTAAGGTTTCAACGCAATCGGCAACAGATTTATTTAAAAGAAAACAAAAAATTTGTTTTATTTATGTATCGAGTTTTAATGAAATTACTTGCAATACTATCTTTTTAAAACTAATGTATTATGCTATAAATTTTAATTTATTATTGATATACAATTAACAGAAATAAAAAAACGCGTTAATTTGTACAACGAGTATAAGGGTGATAGCATACTATGTCAATATTGTTGTTTCGTCTGCACTGATAACACTGTGTGTTATTTCTTAAGTCATGTAATTTATTAATTTCTTAAGAGACCAAAAAAAGACTCGTGTCTCCCAGTTTTGCCCCAAGTCATGCACTTTTTTATGGCCCCCAAAGATTTGGGGCCTCGGTGTCATTTTTGCAAAAAAGTGATCATTTTCTCAGGCTCATATCTTGCAAAGTTTTAGCTCTTGTCATGGAGAACAAAAATTGTGAACATATAAAATCAAAAAAACTTCGTCTTCAAGATCAAAATCGCAAAAAACTTTAAAAAATTCGATTTTTTTTACCTTTTTTCCCCTGTTAAAATCCAAAGGTAGCAAACCGTTCAAAATTCAGGGAAACAATCAACTACAAAAATGTACCTAAGATCTAAATATAAACTACAACATATGAACTTCCTAGGAATGATTCTTAATACCGTTTAGGTAGCGCTTATGGAGCCGCTAAAGTGAAAAATTTCCCGAAAATTTTTTAATTTCATTTGTTTTTTCTTTAAGTCAACATTGAGATACTATGTTATCTATTATAAAAATAATAAAAAAAATATTCGTATTATATTTATAATGAAGATGGCCCTGGACTTGCAAATCGCACTCTCTTAAGTTGTGGATCCAAATCGTCGTCCGAATCGCCCGAATCTGATTCAGAACTTATGGTGTCCACAGGCACGTTTCTTCCAGACTGCCCTCCATCATCAGCTTTTTCTTCTTCAAATACTTCATTAACATCATACAAGGTAATCTTGTGGTGACTCCACCAACATACTGTAATGGTGCGGTGCTGGTGGAATTTCCGCTTCCGTTTCCCTGAGCCTTTGCTGGTCGCACGTGCTGGCGTGGGGCCTAGCTCGCCGGATGGGTGGGGTCTTGTTCCGGCCCAGGGAAACCGCACTACAGATGTTCACGTGCGATTTTTAAAAACTGAAAAAAAATCGGTCGCTAATGGGACGGATGGCCATACTTACCTTGGGATTGGGGACGAGGTGTCTGCCCCTTTTGCCCTCCCTACCTTGTTATCTATGATCCATCTTATTTGGAGGTAACCCACTTAAATGATAAGAAAATTTTGGTTTGGTTTGGTTTCCTACATTGGGTTTATAATCTTTATTTAAAATTCATTTTGTACGTACTGTACTATTTTTCTTTCCTATAATAACTACAACAGTTAGATTGGACAACGGTTATATTTTTCGACTATGTGTAACCGTACCTGCTACCACGGGTACAAAATAGTTTATATATATATATATATTTTTTTTTTTGTATATATGTTTTTTTTTTATTCCTAAAATAGTCTATTTAGCAACATTCTAATCTAAAATTTATGACAGCGAAAATGTAGACCATTTTAATTTAATGGTAGGCTTAAAAAGTTGAAAATTTTTAATTTAATTTTATGTTTATCCAAACTTAACTTAAGAAATATTTATTTAACTTTAGCCAAATTTTTCTTTAATAAACAAATTTTTTTTTTTTTAAGTTTTGACTTAATTCTAGCAAAAACTTTTAATTTTAGGAAATTTTATTTAACTCTTGCAAATTTTAATTTGTATTTTTTTTTCGTACGTACTGTTCTTTTCTTACATCATCTTTACTATTAGTACCACCGTCTTGTACGAAAACCGTTACAATATGTTTTCTTTTCTTTTGGTTTCTTGGTTACCGTTATACTCCGGTATAAATTTCTTTGTTTATAAAATATTGTAGTGTAGAAACGTTTCAATATTTAGTAAAATTTGTAGTAGTTAGTAAAATTTTTAGTATTTAACTTAATTATAGATATAGGAAAATTTTAACGTAGAAAATTTTTGTAGTTTGCATTTTTATATTTTCGGTAATTTCAATTTAGAGAATTGTTGTTTAAATTTTATATTTAAGAAATTTTAATGGTAGGAAATTCTTTCTTTAATTTTAAGCAAAACTCTTACTTTTAGAAAACTAGCATTTATTATTAACCAGATCTACATATTAGGAACACATTTAATTAAATTTTTTTTTTTCGAGCCAAAATACCATTTTTAGAAACAACTAGGTTATAAAATAAAATTTCTTTTATGAGTTGCATATAAAAATTACCGCATGACGCTGCTATCGCCTGCTGCTGTAGTTGTGGTTGGCCGGTAGTATTAGAGATGCTGCTAATTTGATGTTGGTTGTAGGTGGAGGAGTGATTAAAAATGTGTCCTCCAAGCGGTTAAATAGAGGTGTTTACAAAATTATTAAAATTTCAAGTTTTACTTTTGTTTTGTTTAATGTTCCAAAGTTAATATGTTTTACAAAGTTTCGTTTCAGTTTTATTATCCTTCTAATTTAATATTTGAGTTTTTGCACATTTTATTACATCAAACTTTTGGAAATTTTCAGTTCAAGTCATTGAATTTCTCCTTTAAATTTCTTAGGCTTTTAAGCCTTTTATTTCAAACTTTTGGTCAGTTTTCAAGTTTACAAATTTTATTTTCAGTTAAATTTCTAAAATTTTCAGGTTTTACACAAAAATTTCACTTGGCTCACAACTGTACTCCTTGCCAACCAAACTTCACATTTGCTTTTCTTAATTAAAACCTTTGCATTAAAAAATAGAGAGCACTATTTAAGAACTTTACGCCAGAAAAGACCGTCATCCACCCGACTCCAGAACTTGAATCAATGTTCTTTTTTATTTATTAAATTTTAAATTTTAATTTTCTTTACTGTCTTAAATTTTAATTTTCTTAAATTTTAAATTTCTTATTTAATAACTTAATTTTAATTTAATCTAAGGTTTTTCCTCAACCTTTCTTTACAAAATTCCAAATTCAACCCTTAAAACTACATATTTAATTTAATTTTTAAGGTTTTTTCCTCAACCTCTTTTGTTGAATATTACATTTCAACTCCCCTAATCAAAATTATATTCTTTCTATTCAACCTATCGTCATTCATTCATTTATCTCAAGATAAAAACCTGTTTCAAAAAAAAAAAAAATTCGCAACCATTCCTTGGGACCATTCGCACTCATTCATAATACTCTCTAGCATTGAAAACACGCTCACACATGTATGATGACGAGAGTACGTGAAATCAATACAAGAACAAAAAAAAGTGGTTTGACCAGACTGATTGCTAAGTTTATGATTGAGTGAATGGATATACAACAATAAAACAGGCAGTTGGTAACAAAAAACCCACATCAAGTGTTTTTATGAAGTGTACTGAAAACACAAAACAAACATTTAAACAAATCACATACAGACGAAACTGTATTTTTGCAAAAAATTTTACATGGCAAAATACATAAATAACGTTTCGTTTTAGTGTGACTTGTATTTGCTGTTAAGTACAGTCATCACCAAAAATAAACGGCCGTCACAATACCTGAAATTAATTAGAAAAGAAATCAAAAAAGAAATGCAAAACAATGCATCTATAAAATTGATATTACATCTGCAAGCAAGGCGTCGAGTTTTTTGCCATTGTACCGTTTTTCCATTTGCATTGTGGTTTGGTGAAATCGTTCTCCTTGCCCATCGGATTCGGTAGGGAGTTGTTTGATAAAATCATCAAAATGAAAATTAAGAAAATGCAGCTTTAATGTCATCGATGTGCCGAGTTTTGCAAAATAATACTGCATATCTTTCACCCATTCTCTTGCTTCCGGTTTCGCGGCTAGATCCATTCCTAAGACAATGGTGCATACACGCTGAAGGTACGACTGTTAAATGAAGACAAAAAATAAAGGCAGAAAAGAAAACATTAACATAGTGTGAATAGTACAATGAGGTGAACAAAAATTCGAAAAATACGAAAACTGAATCTAACCACACTGCTCATAGGCCTGACTTTAGGTGAGTGTGTTGAAGCGCTGACCAAAAAGTGCAAGTACGAGTGTATGTGAAGGTTCATGGTTCAAAACCTCACGGCCGCCCTAAGTAGAAAAAATTTTCATATAGAAACAATCTATTCAATTAAAACATAACAATTATCACAATGTTCAATAAATCGCTGATGAAGGCTGAAATGCCAGAAACCGGTCCGATTAAGAATACAGTGCAGTTATGAATTTTTGAAATATATGCTTTCTTCTTCTTTACCACGCACCATTTAAACAAAATTAAAAATTGCATATTAATTACAGTAGTAATTGCAATATGTCTGAAAAATGACGATAAATCTAACAAACAAAAAATTTCTTCGCTTCAAAGCGTCATCTCAAATATATGTAAAGTGCATATGTAGGTATGTACAAAAACCGTACATCACATATGACAACTCTTACGAAAACTGAGAATAGTGGAAATTAGAAGTATAAATGCAAAAAATATTCAAAATTCAAAAATAACGATTGTTTGTTTGGACAGAGTTGTATCTTCTGAAATTAATACAAAGTAAAGCTGTATGGTACGAAAACTGAATCTAACCACACTGCTCATAGGCCTGACTTTAGGTGAGTGTGTTGAAGCGCTGACCAAAAAGTGCAAGTACGAGTGTATGTGAAGGTTCATGGTTCAAAACCTCACGGCCGCCCTAAGTAGAAAAAATTTTCATATAGAAACAATCTATTCAATTAAAACATAACAATTATCACAATGTTCAATAAATCGCTGATGAAGGCTGAAATGCCAGAAACCGGTCCGATTAAGAATACAGTGCAGTTATGAATTTTTGAAATATATGCTTTCTTCTTCTTTACCACGCACCATTTAAACAAAATTAAAAATTGCATATTAATTACAGTAGTAATTGCAATATGTCTGAAAAATGACGATAAATCTAACAAACAAAAATTCGTTTTATATTTATTATAATATCTTTTTTAATTTTGTCATCGCTACACTTTGAGAAAACGCTTTTCAAATAGTCGAATGCATTTGAACAATTTACAACGGCCACTTCGACAATTCCCAATTTTATGTGGAGCGGTGGCAGCAAGATGTCTATGTTGTTTCATTTGTTCCTCCACACTTCCTCTTTGTCTCCACGAATTACATTGGAATTGATTCAGAGGTGAGCGCGAATCCCAATTACAAAGAAAACATTTTAGGAAGCCGCCATTATCGATGATCCCTTGCAAAATGTTGATGACCTTCAAATCACAGCAAATCTTCCATTTGTTTTCGTAGTATTTGATTTTTTTCATTATATCTTTCAATGTTTCATAGCTTTCTTTCATGTTAATACCCATTGCTAGCGGAATGGAAGGTTTTCGGTTCGACACATGCAACAACACTGCTTTCAAGCTTGAAACAGAACCATCAATAAATAGTCTCCACTCACTAACGATGTAATTCAGTCCCATTTTTACCACCAAAGCCTTTATATCGTTGCAGTAAGCGAACCAATTGTCATCATTTAGAGTGTAGAGGCTCTGAAATTCAGCTTGCCATTTGCGGTACGCCGTAGAGTTAACATTAGCTTTCTGTGCTCTAAAAACGCTGTCAAAAATATTTCAAGTCGCTGGGATAGTCCCAATATGGCCACAATGAAATCAGTTTTCATTCTTGTTATTAGTTGTGATCCATCTCTTCCCTGTTGGGGCTCATAATCGGTATCAAATGGATCTTCATCAGTAAGTTCACTTGCTCTGCTCATTCCTGTAAATTCTGTCCTACGATCTGGAGTTGGCGGCCTTGGTGATACAAAGTTTTCAGGTGCAAGCACTGGTAGCGTGGCTGTTACAGTTGCTTTATAAAGTTTGTTCTTCTCAGCATGTCGATTTAGACGACATGCGTAATTTACGCATTCAGAGCAAATGGTTGCATCACGCTCACCTGGGCGATTAATCCAGTTTAACGGCTTGCAATACTTCATACACTCTTTGCCTCCACTCAACCCTTATAACATTGGTGAGACACTGTATTAGGTCTATTGAATTCACAAGTTAAAAGATCCTTTTCCTTTTGAAGTCTTGTTGAACTTTTTTTTCTGATTTGATGACCGCAAACGTAGCAAAATAAATCAATTTTTTCACACTGCATATTGAAATTGTCAGTTTCCAATGTTGTGTGCGAATTACGCTGTAGCACTTTCTCTATAACTTTCACTGCTGAGCTCTCGTTGACGTCGCGCTGTGTGACGGCCGTTTATTTTTGGTGATGACTGTACTTAACAGCACATATAAGTCACATTAAAACGAAACGTTATTTATTTTGCCATGTAAAATTTTTGTTTGTTTTGTGTTTTCAGTACACTTTACTAAAACACTTGATGTGGGTTTTTTGTTGTTACCAACTGCCTGTTTTATTGTTGTATGTCCATTCACTCAATCATAAATTTTGCAATCAGTCTGGTCAAACCACTTTTTTTTGTTCTTGTATTGATTTCACGTACTCTCGTCGTCATACATGAGTGAGCGTGTTTTCAATGCTAGAGAGTATTATGAATGAGTGTGAATAGTCTCAAGGAATGGTTGCGAATTTTTTTTTTTGACACAGGTTTTTATCTTGAGATGAATGAATGAATGAAGATAGGTTGAATGTTAAGAAAATAATTTTGATTTAGGGAGTTGAATTTGATAGTTGAAAAAGAAAAGGTTGGGGAAAAACCTGACATTAAATTAAAATTAAAATAAGATCAGTTGTAGTAAAATAAAGTTAAAGTAAAGCTAAAATTAAAATGTTTTTGTGGTTTCAAGGAGTCGAAATGTGAAAGTTAAAGAAAAAGGTTGAGGAAAAACCTTAAAATTAAATTAAAATGTAGTTTAATAAAATTAAAGTAAATTAAAATGTTGTTTAATAAATTAAAGTAAATTAAAATTTTTAAGAAATTTAAAATAATATTTAAGAAATGTAAAGTTAAAATAAAATATTGTAAAATCTATAAATTTTTAAAACTGAATATTTGGGAAATTTTTATTGAAAATGTGTTTAAAACTAAAAAGAAATGTAAAATTAAAAAAATATCATAATTTTAACTTATAAGTGACAAAACTAAAATAGCATATGTAATAAAGTTTTATAATTTATGATTGTGTTAAGAAAAAAAAGGAGGATTGCTATTCTGACTGTGAATAAGAACTAAAAAAAAGCAAAAAAAAAACAAGTTTTCATCATTTATTTCTATACATTAAATATGCCAGAATAAAATAAGCAAGCTTATTGCGAGACACAACCACGGCATCTGGCGGCAGCAGCTTCATCTGTACCTCAACAACTACAACCATATGGCGGTAATGTTAACTTTATAATTAAAAAAAAAAACTTTCTAGAAATATAAGGAAAATTTGTCTATATATAAATTTAAACTAAAAAAAAATTTTTACTACATTAATAAAATTTTCGAAATATTTTAACTAAAAATTTTTCCGCATTAATAATATTTTCTATATATAAATTTAAACAAAAAAAATTTTTTTTTCTACATTAATAAATTTTCCTAGATATAAAAATTAGACTAAAAAAAAATTTCTAAATTAAAAATGTTCTAAAATTAAAATTTTTCTAGAATTAAAATTTTTCTAAAATTAACATTTTCCTAAAATTAAAATTTCCCTAAAATCAAATTAGCTAAACTTAAAATTTTGTTAAAATTAAATTTTTCTAAAATTTAAAATTAGAGCTAAAAATTTTTTAAATTTAGATTAAAACTAATTTAAAAAGTCTTTTAATATAAAATTAAACTTAAAAATTTTTTTAAAGTAAAATTTTGCAAAAATATAAAAAAATAAAATAAATTTTGCTAAATATAATTTAAAATTTAAATTTTGAACACCTTAAATATGATGGTTAAATTAAGTTTGTATATATCCCAATGTAGGAAACCAAACCAAACCAAATTTTTCTCATTTATTGTGGGTTACCTCCAATGAAGATGGAAACAGGTAACATGGTAGGGAGGGCTAAAGGGGCATAACAGCTAGTCCCCAACCTAAAAGTAAGTATGTCCGTCCATCCATTAGATGCCGTAATTTTTTTTGACAGTGTTTTTTTTTAAATCGCACGTGAATATTTGTAGTGCGGCTTCCCTGGGTCTTAGCAAGATCCCACCAATCCGGGGAGCTAAACCCCAACGCCAGCACGTGCGTGCCGCGAAAGACCCAGGGAAAGCGAAGAGGAAATCCCAACCAAACCGTACCATTACAGCTGTGTAATGCCTCGATGTGAGCGTCGTGTCACTTTTTATACCCTCCACACCTCAATGGCAGAGGGTATATATAGGTTTATCATTCCGTTTGTAAAGCATCGAAATAAATTCCTGAGGCCCCAAAACAATATATTTTCTTATTCCTTATAACAAGGGAAGTTGATTTACCGATGACCGTCTGTCCGTCTGTCTGTGGAAGTCACGATCACGCCGTCAATATCTAAGATAGACCGTTCTTTTTTGTATAAAATCGTTTATTAACATCCCAAAAGAGTTGCTGTTTAAAATCGTCAAAATCGGTCAAAGGGTTCACGAGCTATGAATGAAACTTTGAAAAAACTCTTGAAAAAATAAAATTTTTCAGTGTGTTTGTTGTTTTTCTTAAGATATGTTGTATATGTTGTAATTCTTCGTATTGCTGAAGTCATTACAGTTGTGTGTATATTAATACTGCTCGTGTCACATTGGCCTAAGCAAGTTTTACCACATATTTTTTTATCATTAAAACTAAATATTAAAAATTAATAAAAATTAAAAGTGGAAAATGAAAAACGAAAAATGGAAAATGAAAAATGAAAAATGAAAAGTGGAAAATAAAAATGGAAAATGGAAAATGAAAAATGGAAAAATGAAAAATTAAAAATGGATAATGAGAAATGGAAAATGGAACATGAAAAATGAAAATTGAAAATTGGAAAATGGAAAATGAAAAATGGAAAATGGAAAATGAAATATGCAAAATGGAAAATGAAAATTAAAAATGAAAAATGGAAAATGGAAAATGGAATATGGAAAATGAAAAATGAAAAATGAAAAATGGAAAAGGGAAAATGAAAAATTAAAAATTGAAATTGAGAAATGGAAAATGAAAAATGAAAAGTGGAAAATGAAAATGGAAAATGAAAAATTAAAAATGGATAATGAGATATGGCAAATGGAACATGAAAAATGAAAAATGAAAAATGAAAAATGAAAAATGAAAATTGAAAATTGGAAAATGAAAAATGGAAAATGAAAAATGCAAAATGGAAAATGAAAATTAAAAATAAAAAATGGAATATGGAAAATGAAAAATGAAAAATGAAAAATGGAAAACGGAAAACGAAAAATTAAAAATGGAAAATGGAAAACTAAAAATGAAAATTGAAAAATGGAAAATGTAAAATGAAAAATGATAAATGGAAAATGAAAAATGGAAAATGGAAAGTGAAAAATGAAAAATGAAAAATGAAAAATGATAAATGAAAAATGAAAAATTAAAAACTAAATATGAAAAATGGAAAATGGAAAATGAAAAATGGAAAATGAAAAATTTTAAATTAAAAATGGCAAATGGAAAATAAAAAATTAATAAATTAAAAATGAAAAGTCGAAAGTGGAATATGGAAAATGAAAAATGTAAAATAGAAAATGGAAAATGGAAAATGGAAAATGAAAAATGAAAAATGGAAAATGAAAAATTAAAAATTAAAAATGGAAAATTGAAAATGAAAAATGGAAAATGAAAAATGAAAAGTGGAACATGAAAAATGGAAAATGAGAAATTAAAAATTAAAAACTAAAAATGAAAAACGAAAGATGTTAATTGAAAAGTGAAAAAGAGGAAATGCTAAATTAAAAATGAAAATTGAAAATGAAAAAGGTGGAGGGTATCAAAGATTTGGCCCAGCCGAATTTAACACTCTTACTTGTTTATTGTGTGTTGCGTCCCTTGATGCGTGTGCTGAGCTTACTGTTTTGCCTGTGCTGATGCGGTCGGTGCGTGATCGCATGAGTTGTTTGTTGAGATATTAGGTACATTTTTGTAGTTGATTGTTTCCTTGAATTTTGAACGGTTTGGTAAAGGAAAAAAAAATCGAATGTGTTAAAGTTTTTTGGGATTTTGATTTTGAAGATGAAGTTTTTGGTTTTATATGTTCACAATTTTTGTTCTTTATGACAACAGCAACAATTTTGCCTCAGTGAGTAAATCAAAATTCCGAACGGTTTGCAAGATATGAGCCTGAGAAAATGATCACTTTTTTTTCAAAAATAACACCGGTAGACACTGGTCTTTCTTTTGATCTTTTACCACGAATTGGTGTCCGTATATGGTTATATTTTTTCGTGTTGCACTGTGTAAGTGTAAATATTTTGTAAATTTTTATAGTTCGCAAGCAAGAATGTAGATGTCGCTAGTGTATGTCTTGACTGGATAGACGGTGATGAAATGACAAGCCAAGCTAAACAGAAAGCAGCTATCAGGTTGTCGAATAAAGCAGTGTTCATAACTCAAGGTGTGACCATCTAAACTAACAGCCTTTACATGCTTTTTATACCCTATACCACCATGTGGTTTGGGTATAAGGACATTGTGCTGCTGTTTGTAACTACCAAAAATATTTGACCTAGACCCATCTTTTATTATACCGATCGACTCAGCATCACTTTCTGAGTCAGAATCACTTTCTAAGTCGATGAGCGATGTCCGTCCGTCTATCCGTCTGTGTGTCCATGTAAACCTTGTAATCAAACTATAGGTCGCAAATACGAATATATTTTGATGAAATTTGGTATATAAGCTTTCACCGGCCATAGTATGAACGCTGTTGAAATTGGTGAAATTCGGTCCATGTTCAGACCTAGTCCCCATACAAATGACCCCTATGAAATCGACATAAATTACCATAAGTTCCAAATTATCATATAGATCTCGGTCAAATTGGGTTTGCATGTGTTTATTATATCTATTAATCAGTAGTCCAGATATAATCCCTATAGGACAATTTTTAGTCATAGGCCCCATATAGAGCTGATTTTCGATCTTCACTTAAATCTATCAAAAAAACCAAAAACATTGCACAGATTGTTCTCAAATTTGTATATATTTTTTGAAAATATAAGTTACTATACCAAATACATATGGTCAGGATCGGTCCATATTTCGACCTAAAAAATTAATAACAATGCCACTCAAATTTGGTTTATTCTTATATTCGATATCGAATTAGTTGGATCGAAGAGATAGGGTCTCTAAACCATGATATAGGGCATCGTATAATCGGTCGAGACCGACTATAATGTCTAACTTGTTACTTTTTATGTATTTACAAAACTTGCGTTAAATATTATGTCTATCAAATTGTTTCAATTTTTCAATTATATTTAATCAAAAATATTTCTCGTAGACTTCACAAGCCTTATGATGTCAAACAAATGAACTATGATGTCAACTATATCATTTTCGAATAAAACATACGGATATATTATTTCTTTAAATCAAATGACTTTAATACGGTAAAATTTTTATCGAATATTAATGTTATATTTTTAATTAAGAACATATCTTGTATGTAATCAAATAACAATTAGTATTAACAATGAATTAATTTATTTAAAATTAAAAAGGATCCTTTCTTCAAAATATATCTAAAGAAAACGGAAATAAGTATTATTAATCATAACTGAAATCAAAGTATGTAAGAATGTATTATTTCTGGTCGTTTAGTTTTTGTTTTAATAATAGTAACTTTTGGATCAACCAGATGAAATAAAATGTATTATATCGGCAATACCTACCTCGCTTTTTAAGAAAAAAACTTTTGGCTGCACTACTGTCGTACTGTCATATTATTTTACCTAATTCTATACTCAATTGTTGTGCTGCTTCCTTGGCAACACCACTGACTCTGTTGTTTAATGTGTCAATAAAAAACGGTTAAACGGTCCAAAATTTTGGAGAGCTCCTTACATCATTCCATTATTTAAATCTGGAAATAGATCGGATGTTTCTAATTACCGTGGTATTGCTAAACTTAGTGCAATCCCAAAGCTTTTCGAGAAATTTATTACAGATTTTTTGTGCTATCACTCATCGTCAATTTTGTCACCATTTCAACACGGATTTCGGAAAGGAGGCTCGACCGTTACAAATGTGCTTCATTTTACGATAATAATTAACGATGGTTTTGTCAAGAAAAAAACAAACAGATGCAGTATACACCGATTTTAGTAAGGCTTTCGGTAAAGTAAACCATAACCTTCTACTGATCAAATTGGATTTATTAGGTTTAACACCACTAAGCCCTAAATAGATAAAATCATATCTTTCTGAGAGAACACAACGTGTAATGTATAATAATATATCATCTAAAGATATTACTGTGTCTTCTGGTGTTCCTCAAGGCAGCCATCTTGGACCAATTCTCTTCTCCCTTTTCATCAATGATCTTCCAAAAGTGATAAATTTTTGCAACGTTTTAATGTACGCTGATGATGTTAAAATTTTTTTAAGTTACTGTCAACATAATGATCATATTCATCTTCAATCAGATCTCAACAATTTCTTTTTGTGGTGTAACCGTAACCTAATGGAACTAAATTTGAAAAAATGTAAATGTATGCGTTTTTCTAGAAATAATGTTTTTCCTGCTAACTACTTTTTGGGCGGATATCAGCTTGAACTTGTTGATACTTTTCTGGATTTAGGGATTCTACTTGATCCTAAATTAAAATTTGTACCTCACGTCACCATGACAGTTAATAAAGCTAGAGCTACACTCGCCTTTATTAAAAGATGGGCAAAAGAATTTATTGATCATTACATAACCAAACAACTTTTTACATCTCTTGTAAGACCTATTTTAGAATATGGGTCAATAATATGGGATCCCTTCTATAACATTCATATTCAACGAATCGAGTCTGTACAGAAACAATTTCTACTCTTTTGGTTACCTTGGAATTCTGCAATTAATATATCTTCATACGTTGATCGACTTAAATTAATAAAATTACCTACTTTGGAAAGCCATAGGATCAACCTAATTAATGGTGAAATCTGTTCTGACTTCCTTGTCAACAATATAACTTTTAATGTTCCTCAACGAGTATCACGCCAATTCCAACCACTCTTTGTTAAATCTTTTCAAACCAACTATGCTCTAGCTGATCTTTTTAGAAGAATTTGTTGTGATTATAATAATCTTTATCAATTAATTGATTTTTCGTTGAACACTGATTGTAATTAAGCATAATATCATTATTTTCTTAAATTCCTAACTATTTGTTTTTATACCCTCCACTCCAGTGTGCAGAGGGTATATATAAGTTTGTCATTCCGTTTGTAATAATTAGAAAAAAAAATGTTGGACCCCATAAAATATATATATTTGTGATTTATTTTATTTATTTATTTTATTTTATTTATTTATTTATTTATTTACATTGATATCACACACAACAAGATATACATCTTTTTAGTTAAAGTGTGTGATCTTATATTGACATACATACATTGATTTGTTAGGTTGTAATTTAAAATAGTAAAAAAAAAACATAAAATAAAACAAGCAAAAAATTATAGTCGGTCTAGACCGACTATACGATACCCTATACCATGCGTTTAGAGACCCTATCTCTCAGGCCCAACTAACTGGATATAGAAAATAAGCATAAACCAGATTTGAGTGGGACTTTTATTAATTTTTTTGGCTGCAGATATGAAAAAGTTCATATCGGATGGTATATCTATATGGGGACTAGGCCCAAAAATGGACCGATCCTGACCATGTTTGGTAAAGTCTCTTTTATTTTGTAAAAATATATACAAACAAAATTTGAAAGGAATCCGTGCAATATTTTTGTTTTTTGATAGATTTAGGTGAAGATCGGGAAGCAGCTCTATATGGGGCCTATGACTAAGAGTTGTCCCATAGGGATCATTTTTGGACTACTGATTACTGGATGTAATATACACATGCAAACCCAATTTGTCGACAATTTGGATCTTATGGCAATTTATGTCGATTTTATAGGGGTCATTTGTATGGGGGCTAGGTCTGAACATGGACCGATTTTCACCAGTTTCAACAGCGTTCATTCCATGGCCGATTTAAGCTCATATACCAAATTTCATCAAAATATATTCATATTTGCGACCTGCAGTTTGATTACAAGCTTTACATGGACACACAGACGGACGGACGGACGGACGGACGGACGGACATCGTTAAATCGAATCAGAAAGTGATTCTGAAATCAGAAAGTGATTCTGATTCGATCGGTATAATAAAAGATGGGTCTAGGTCAAATATTTTTGGTAGTTACAAACAGCAGCACAAAGTCATTATACCCAAACCACATAGTGGTATAGGGTATAATTAATAATAGATTAGCAATTAGCAAAAGCATTACACACTAGAATTTACAAAATTAAAATAGTATGGAACGTTATATTTAAAAACTTGAAAATAAAATATTTTAAAAACTAAAAAAATAAAATATTTTTAAATTGTGTAGCGTTGCCAATTAGTTGGGTGCTGGAGGGTAATGAGTTCCAAAGACGCACAGAGTTAATAAAAAATTGCCAATCAGATATAAGACTATGGTGTCGAACATGAATAAGTTTCATTCCCCTGTTTGATCGGGCAAATCGAAGACGACTGAATAAATAATTTGGCTCTTTGGTATATATTATCTTATTTAAGAAGATTAATGATTTAATTTTTAACAGATCATCAAAGCATACGCCATATAAGGTTTTTGAATAAGTTGATGTTCCATCATATCTTTTTATGCAATAGACGTATCTCAGAACAGCATTGTAAGCAGCTTTTAACCTGTTTCTACTACGAGCGTCACAGCTAGCGAATATTTCATATCCGTACAGCAGTTTAGGCATGACAAAGGTTTTTGCAAGAAGTTCGCGAGTCTTCACCGGAGTAAGGTTCTGAGTGGGGTATAATGTTCGCAGCATAGCAAATGTATTTCCAGTAGCAGCATTTATATGTGTATTCCATTTGAGGGAATTGTTGAAAATTATTCCAAGATTTTTTGTTGATTCCACGAATTCAATGGTTTGATCGCCTAATATAACAGAATTGTCAGGTGGGATGTTCTGTTTTCTTTTTGATATGATGAGGCATTTTGACTTTTTAGCGTTAAGACGGAGACTATTTGTTGTAGCCCATGCATATACTCTTAAGGTCGTCATTGAGTTTAGATGAGCAGTCATGAATCGAGGCGCCCAAATTACTAATGTATATTTGGACATCATCAGCATATAAATGAATTTTGCAGTGAGAAAGTTGTTGAGGTAGATCATTGATGTACAAAGAAAATAAGAGAGGACCCAAAATAGAACCTTGTGGTACACCATTAGGTACTGGCAATGGAATTGATGTTGAGTCATTCACGGTCACTGATTGAATTCGTCCTGAAAGATATGTCGCTATTAGCAAGACAGCAGTCCTGGGAAAGTTAAAAAATGCCGAGAGTTTGCTACAAAGAGTTTTATGATTGACACAATCAAAAGCCTTAGAATGGTCCAGCAATACAAGAAACGTAGTATAGCCAATATCAATATATTTTCTAATGTCCTCAGATACATTTAAGAGTGCAGTGACACAGCTATGTTTTGGTCTAAAACCTGATTGGTTATCATTGAGGAGACCATGATCGGTCAAGTATCTCATCATCTGGATGTGCAAGATTCGTTCAAATACCTTGGAAAAATAGGGAAGTATTGCAATTGGTCTATACTCAGTTTTAGATTTTGGAACCGGAAAAATTTTGGCGTATTTCCAGCAACTCGGAAAACAACTGGTAGTTATGATTGTATTGAAGATATGAGTGATAACATGTATTAATTTTGGTAGCAACAATTTTATAAATTTTGGATCAATGAGATCTAATCCGACAGCATTTGACTTAACAGATAAGCAACACGATAGGAGATCAGGTGGGATTACACACGAAAATTCAAATTGAGAAGTTTTTTGTATAGGTAATGGTACCATTTCCTCGTTTGTGCGTGCGACTGCATTATCTTGAGTTGCAGTAAATGATGTAGTAGGAATACTAACGAACTATTCATTTTAGTTATTGACATCTAAGTTGTTTACTGTTGTGTTTTTACTTCCTATTCCTATCTCCTTAATTGTTTGCCATTTCTTCTATGAGTCTATCGCTGACCGAAAGCGTCTTGTATAATAGCTCGACTTTGCGTCTCTTATACTTTTTGTGACATTACGTCGCGCAATACGATATTCCTCATGAAGATCGGATGTTCTGAATCTCTTCCAGCGTGCATATAGCTTATCTCGAAGATTAATTTGGTTTTTTATGGAAGAGGTGAACCGGCATTTTTTTCTTTTATCTCCACGACAATTACGTGTGGGAACAGTAAGCTCAAACATTTGGTGCAAATTACTATTTAAAAAATGTAGTTGTTCTTCTGCAGAGGCCATGTAATAAATATTGCTCCAGTCAATACAGTTGAAGTACTCATCCAATTGATACAAATTGATGTTACGGAAATCCCGATATCTGTAAGGGGTTTTGGTTTCATACAATGTGAAGTTGAATGATAAATAAATGAGGTCATGTTTAGAGAAACAGGGCACGCAAAGTTGATCAAATATCAAGAAAAATTACGGATTACTTATAATAAAAATGTCAAGCAACGAATTAGTTGTAGATGTATAATAAGTAGGATTTACAGTGTTGACGATATATAATCCAATTGACATGATGGATTGTAACATGTCCGAAACAGCCAGAATATTTGAATTAAAATCGCTAGTGATAACAACATCATTGTACTGTATGGTAAGGGTTTCAAAAAGGTTTAAAAAAGATTCATATGGAATTTGTTTGTTAGGTCTGTAGGTACAACCCAATAGTAATTTACTTTCACGTGAGATAATTTCAACAAATAAATATTCTATTTTATCGTCCGCCTTTGATGAGCAAATAAATTTTGTACAAATATGATCCTTAAAACAACCAGAGTTGATATAGTGATGTCCGTCTGTCCGTCTGTGGAAATCATGATGACGGCATCAGTCGGGAAGCCAGGGTACTCGTTGATATAAAAAATGATTCAGTGATATCCTGAGAAGTTTACTGTTTGAAATCGTCCAAATCGGTCAATTAGGGCCCGATATTTGAATAACGAACTAAAACAAGTCTTGAAAAAATATAATTTTCTATGTTGTTCTTTTCACGATCACGCCCTCAATAGGATACCTAAGGTGATCATTTTTAGTGAGAATGATTCAACAAATTCATGGGAAGATTTCTGGTTCAAAAATCATTAAAATCGGTGGAACAGGTCCAGGGAAATCTCTGAAAAATTAAAAAAAAATGAAAAATATGATGTTTCTATATTGTTCTTGTTGCTATTCTAAATGTTGTGTTGTTGTCATAGCTGGACTTGTAGTTTTTGTGGTCGTTGTGGTAATAATATAATAAAAACTAACCCTTTGTACATTTTTTTATTAACTCTGGTAGAAAATTTTAAAAGTTTCCATTGTTTTGGCATAACTAAAAAAATTTGTTAGATCATTTCTGTTATTACCACGAGCCTGCCTGCAAAATTTCAGATCGAATGGGTCACGGGAAAGGGGTTAAAATCGATCCAAAATTTTTTCGACAAGCAGACACTACGAGTTAATATATGTAAAGGGAGTAAAAATTCACCAGCATCTAAAGCAAATAATGCTAAAATACCTAGTTGTTAATAAAAAAAAACAATGTAAATTTAGCAAAAAAAAATTTTATGTATAAATTTATTTAAAGAGAAAAACACAAAAATAACGTTTGATGTTGTATTTTTTGTGTGTAATATTTACATATACATACATGAACATATTAAATAACACAAATAATATACATATATTATATATATGTATATCCATAACAACTGCATGTTAGAAATAAATCGGTATATTATTTTATTTACATAAAATTCTGCAATATTTTGTTGTGGGGAAAATACATTTCTTCTACATTAACAGAGTGTCACTTCATTTTGCTCAGCGTGACTATGCCACAGAAGATGGCGCCACAATTTTTGTTTGTTCTAATTAGCTTTGCAATAGTTATTTCTATTTTATCATGAATGTTAATATTTTCAACTATTGGCGAAAGTCCACTTAAAGAGTTATCCACATATGTATTGTCTTTATTAGTTTTTGTCTTTCTCAAAAGCCGGAGTTGAACGTTCGTTTAGTGCAAACGCTTTAGTTAAGAGCAAATTTTGCACAGAATAAAATCCGAGTTGTTATGTTCTGTAATACGTATAAAATAAGGTTTGAAATTGAAAAATGGGTGCTGTTACACTTACAATATACCGAGCGATGTCGTTGATAAATGTCGATCGTCAGAAAAATATCAGTGCCAAGAAGAACTTGAAGATGAAGACATCACAGATATATTAGTTTCCATAAACCAATTATTGTAATATACTCGAATCTTTTGATAATGTAAATTCTGTTATATTTGATATTAAAAAAAATCTCTCTAAAATTAAAAATATTTAATTAAAAATTAAAAAAGCTCAATTTGATATTTAAAAAATGATGTAATTCAAAATAATTTTATTTAAAATTTAAAAAATATGAATCGAGACTTATAGCCTGTTTCTCTATGTCGAACGAAAAACTATTCGAACGAAAGCAAGTCACTCGAACGTGAAATAATTTGGGTTTCTCTATCTCGATAACGTTCGATCGCCTTTGCTTACGTGTGTCAATTTTCGTTTCTTAGGCACTTACAAAACGCAGCGATGCCAGATCGAATATTTTGAGCAATTATTACAATTTCCTTTAAAAGTAGCAAAAATACTACTAAATTGTTTGAAAATAAAGACAACCCTATTTAACCGCAATCAGCTGTATATGACAAATGAAATAATGTAAATAAAAATAATAACAAACAAATCAAGTATTTATATTTGAGAAAATTTGTGTTTTTATGTGTGAAAATTATTATAATGGATTTGACCATCGCTGTACATTTTTTGGAGGCTACCGAGAATGAAGATGGAAATGTTCATTTAACTCGTAGGCAATTACGAGACAAACAAAAATCACAATTTTCATATGTACTATTTGTTTATAGTTTAAGATATAGATTTTAAAAAATACTGAAATTATTTACATTTTTGAATTGAAAAAACTTTCCATAAATTTTTTCAATTCGGATTGCGGTTTGTTGAATTACTGTCATGCTGGCTGCTTGGGCTTCAGCGGCGTCAGCTATTCTTTTGACGTATTCAGATTGTGCTTCTGCAGCATCAGCCAGTCTTTTTGCTGCATCGACCTGCTCTTTAGCTGTTGCTGCAGTTTGTTCAGCAACTCGTAGTTGGCGGCGAATGAGGGACAATTGTTCTTCAGTAGTTGTTTTTCTTTTTTTTGCGGAGGAACAAGCAGGCTGTTCATCGCCACTGTCGCCTTAGAAAACTGCATTTCGTTTGCCTGGACCGTTATTGTTTGCTCTTATTTGTTGTGGGTGGTACTGTTGTTCGGGAAACTTTTGTGTTGTCTGTTGTTTTTGTCTGTTTGGAGTGATTACTGCTACAGCCTTATTAATTATTGGCGATGTCTCCACTAATAACTGGAAACAATCGTCTATACATTGGGGAGCAATGTTACAGCTCTCACCACCGAACATCTTACCACTGGCTGCTGCAGCTGCAGACAAGCACAAAGTTCGGTCAACCACTTCCTCCAATTCTGTCAAATGGGTAAACCGATAAACACCACCACCGGTTTCCCGAAGGCTTTTTTGATTTTCTCCTATTTTCTTTTTTTTGGCATTTCAAATCTGCCCTGGTCTGTAAATAAAAAATGTAAATATAAGCAGCTTCGGGCAAATGTAAGACGCAAACAGATATATAAGCAAATTTACCTTTTTCCATTCAGCAACAGTACGTATAGGAGGTGAAACGGAGTTAAGTTTTTTGTCAAATTTTTCCACTCCTCCTCTGATGAAAATTTGTTCGCACGAACACCGGAGTTCCTTTGGCAAAATCCGGTCTATCCTCCATATATTTCACAAGCGTCTTCAGCTGGTCCATTGTTGTTTTTTTTATACTAAAATTTAAAGTTCTTAATAAACTTTAAATATTTGTATTATTTTCTACTTACTTTTTTTAACCATTGCTTTTTTTAATTTCATTTTCTTTATGTATCTTTTTTATCTTTTTTTATATTAATTTGTTGGAAAATAACATTAACATACGACAACAAAATAGCAAGTGACTGATTTTGACATTTGCGATCGCAAAGTAGACAACGCGTTCGAGATAGAGAAACCAAATTTTGTATGAAAACGTTTACGTTTTCATTCGACTTGTCGTTCGAGTCTTCGTTCGCATAAAATAAAGTTAGAGAAACGCAAATCAGTTTTCTTTCGCCTAAATAGCGAACGAACGTGTTCCTTCGACATAGAGAAACAGACTATTAGGTTTTATATTCATTTTTCTATTTAAAAGCGAAATAATTTATTAATAAGTACTTAATTTTTCAATCTAAAAGTAATGAAATTTAAAAAAAAAATGTGCTTCTTTTATTTCGACTCCAGTACGTTTTGGCATCTTTTTTTTTTGCAATTTAGCATTCTTTCAATTTCAAATTATGGCAACACTGCATTGGTGTTCAAAAATAAAAATGTAATTGTGTTGGTGAGAAAATGAGAATTGCACTGTAAGAAATGTTCAATGCGTTAATAGCAGTGTTAGTCTCTGTATGAATTTATTTTTTATTGAAAATTTGAAACTGTTAATGTTGTGTGTAAAACTGTTTTAAAAAAATAAAAATTAAACAAAAATTAAATTTTTGACAGGAAAAAAAAATTACATATATAAATTATGCTGGATATTTTTCCATTCTATAAAAAATAAAAAGAAGTAGATTTTTTCAATCAATATTAATGATTTCATTGTTAAAAAAAATTTTAAAAATACACTCTTTGGAAGGAAAAAATACATTCAATGAATGAATGAATGAACAAACAGACTTAAATTTTTAAAATCAATTTAACTTTTATAATAAATAAATTCGTATTTTTTTTAATAATTCAATTAAAGACTTTTATGTTCTAGATGTTCTATTATAAATTTTTCAATATTTATTCTTTCGCGACGATTGCGTATGAGTAAAACATTTTTTAAATTTACAGAACTTAATGCGTTACGTTGTTTAGAAAAAATAAATTTTAAATCTGAAAAAAAAATGTTCACAATTTTTTGTTTTATTTGAAAATAAGCTAATACGGCCTAAGATTTTTAATGTAAATAAAACTGCATTTAAATTACATTTCTTTCCGACGTTTCGTCAATTCTTTGTTGACTTTTTCAAGGAAATTCTATTTAATATAAAAAAACATCACGTTAAAACAATTTAAAATACACTATATATATGACAATAACTTACAGTAACATGAGTATTATTTATCACATTTAAAAATTAATTTAATTTACATCCAACATAAACAATAAAAATTACATTGAACATATATTAATAATAACAAGTACTCAGCTTAAAATAATATCACAGTAAAGTTATTGTATTGCAACCCTGTAACTAGCATTAATTTTGTCAGTATCCTCTTTTAAATTCATCGTATATTCCTTTTTCTGTTGGATTCGTAAACTTTCTATGGTGTACCTTTTCTTTTCAATGGGTTCTCTATCTAATATTTTTACTTTTTCAAAGTCAGCTGTATGACCTGTCTCCAATACGTGTTTTTTGTCGATCTTGGTTTCCAATTTGATCAACGATTCTTTTAATTTTTCAATAAAAATTTGTTTTTTTTTAATCAAACAGCTTTTCTTTTTTATTTAATTATTTTCCTTACAAGTTTTATAACAAATTACCAAATACATTTATACTCATAAAAAATTGTTCCTATATTAGTATTATTTTTTTCGGTGCATTAAAAAAAAATCAGCATATATCCACCACGTCTTCATTCGTGCTGTTTCAGTGATGACTAAATGCAAGAGCGTAAGAATACATGTGAGTTGAGCATGAATAATTGTTCTGTGAAATGAACAGCACTGATTTATGGCTTTATCGACCAATGTCACTTAAATTTGCTTTATGTTTATTATCTATGTCTATTTATGACCTCAGAGCTTTTCCAAAGCTATTAGTTTAGCGTATATTTTTTATTCCGTAAAGTCCCACAAACTTGTTGATATTATGTATTTTTTAAATATATATGTACTTAAATTACCATATTTGAGGCTAAGTCAGGCAATTTTTTTGCTCTTTAGTCAAGACTCATTTTTAATATTTTTTGAATTATCGCATAATTTTTAAGATCTCAAAACATTGCAATTATAAGATTCAAACTTTGACTTAGTATATACTAAACTATTTTTTTCTTTGGTGTCCTATAAATAACTTAGGTATCTTAAGGTGTGTTTACATGATTTTCCAAATGTAAATTCAGTTTTACGTTACATATATAATTCCATGTGTATGTCAAAATTGACGTTTTACATACGATTCAGCGTTCAAACGTACATATGTTATTGCGAATGACATAACCACTGTCAGCTGATTTTTTAATTTGTAAATTGCAAAATTAATTGTTAAAAATAAAGTTATATATTTTTTATTCGTTAATTAATATTAAACAATTTATTTTTATTTTAGTATTAATATTTTTAATTTACTCTGTTTTTCTTTCGCCACTAGCAGTGTTTTATTTAAATATGTTTTGTCATGTCAAAATAGAACCTGATCTAATTGAAAAATTTGCATATGACTTTCCACATGTATTGTGCATAAGCAATGTTTGAGAGGGTTCACACGATGTGTATATATTGTATGTGCTAAAAACATAAGAAAAACACAAGCAAAACACATGGTGTGAACGTAGCTTTAATAACTATCTACTCCAATAATAGAGAAATAAAGCCATTTCACAAATAGAATTGTAGCCGAAACCAAAATGTTTTTTTTATAAAAATTAATCTACATATATAAAAATCAAACGCTGCATGTTAGTCTCGCTAAAACTCGAGAACCACTCAACCGATTTACAAACCAATACATGCGTTGGAAATGTCATCGAACATCGAAAAATGTCTACGCATATGCATTTTAAGCACACTTTTTGAATTGTGCGTTTTTCCCATACAAAATATGTGAATTCATTTTAATTTTTCTTATGAGAAATACATATAATTAGTATTGATATACAATACAAAGACTCTACTTGCGCGAGTTGCATATATAAATACTACCAAAACTTTAGATAAATTCGACGAATTCTTAAATAACATTGGTAATGTTGTTGAACCATAAGTTAGTGAACCCTAATTATTGCATTGTCAACAATTTCACTTTAATTTGATTTAATCCATAATTTAATTTAATTTTGTTTATTCAACAGTCTAGTTTCAATTTTATTTAATAAACAGTTTTATATTAATTTCACAATATTAAAAATATTATTTTGATGACAATACAATAATTACATACATTTAAGAAGTTAGTAAATAAAATAAAAATTGTTAATTATGCAAAAAGACACTTAGCAAATAAGTAAAAGAAAAGAATTGTAAAATCAGTCTGGTAGAACGCCTAATAGAGTTAAGTTGTTTTTTCGCTAATAAAATTATTTTCTTTTTTTTTAACTCGTTTTCCTTAATTAAAAATTAAATTGGCGCAGTCGGTAGGATTCATGTAAAATCGTGAATCCAGTGAAATGAACGAATATATAAATCAGAAGTCGCAGTGCAGTGAACATTTAATAAAGAATAAAATCGAACACTAAAAGTGAAAACGATAAAATTCTAAAACGACACCACAGTGAAGTAAACATTAAAAACCGTGCAGTGAACATTTAATAAAGAATAAAATCGAACACTAAAAGTGAAAACGATAAAATTCTAAAATCGACACCAAAGTGAAGTAAACATTAAAAACCGTGCAGTGAACATTTAATAAAGAATAAAATCAAAAATCAACAATAAAAGTGAAAACGATAAAATTCTGAAATCGACACCACGGTGCAGTGAACATTAAAAGGATAACGAAAAAAAAAATATATATATATATAATCGAGAAACAACTCTAGTGAAGTGACGGTCAGTCAGCAAGAAGCTAACCGACACAACGACTAGCAAACGACAAAAGGCTTTTGATCAGAGAAGAATGGAGCAGGAGCAAGCACAAATGCCCCCTGTGAACCTAGTGGAGGAGCTGGCCAGACAGGAGCAACAACTAGGAAGTATGAGGCTTGCTTATATCGAGCTACAACAGCAGCAAGGCCAAGATAGAAGCTTAAGGGAGCATATAATGAAAACAGCTGATCTTCTACCCACATTTACTGGAACAGGAGAAGTAACAGTAAATAGCTTCTTTAGTTGCACCGAATACCTCTTGTCAACAATAACGAACGCAACTTTATACAAGGAGGCAGTAAGAACCATCTTTTACCGAACAATTCAAGGTCAGGCCAAGGATGCTATAATAAATGTTCCGGAACCAGATAATTGGCAGCTGATAAAGGAGACACTAAAACTAAGGTACAGGCCGAATATTGAACCACACCAAATCTACAAAATGATAGCCAACTTAAGAGTAAATTCGGTAAGCGAATTAATTGTTGAAGTTCAAAATATAAAATATAAAGCTGACGAACTGACTGTTTACTACAGGAATGACCACTACATAGACCTCTCGAATATAGATAGTTTACTGGTAAATACTGTAAAGGAAATGACACAGGGAACATTGTTGGACAAAATTTATGAAAAAACGAACATTAATGATATATTGAAAATTTCGACTATACGAAGATTCGAGGATAGTTGTATTAGACCGGAATATAGAAAATTTAGGACTAAAGAGGACGTAGCATTTAGACAAAATCGGACACAGAATATAAACAATTATAACCAAAGGACAAATTATAATAGTAACTTTAATCAGGGATATAATCAGCAAAATTACATGGAACGGAATGATTTTAGACGGAACAATGACAACAATACTATAACTTTGACAATAATATCAGTAGGAACTTTAATAACTCGGGAAGATATAGAGTTCAGAATAACAGTAATAATAATATGCTAAATAATTTCCAGAAGTTCGCTCAGGTAGGAAACCCTAGGCCAATATCGCTGGAATCAACCTAGGCAAGACCGAATCGGGCAAATGGAAGTAGATAATATAGAAATAAACCATAATAATTCTTGATAATCGAGGTAATTTCCAAAGATCCGCCCAGGTATGAAACCCAAGGCAAAAATTCAGCCAATATCGCTTGGATAAACCTTGGCAAAACCAAAACGGGTCAATGGAAGGTGACAGTAGGGAGAAGGATAATGGTCCATTGCCAGGACACTCTGAGCCAAACATATATCAATGTAACGTAGGTCAACTCGGACAAAGCCAGGCCATCGGATTTTCTACCCACGATAGAAATTACGATTGATGGAAAAAAGTACATTGCATTAATAAATATGGGAGCAAGAATAAGTTTAATAGATAGAAAAATAAATTATTTTGAAAAAATTTTATTAAAAGAACCAATAAATGTTAGCACAATAACCGGGAAAGATACAATTAGATACGAGGCGCTAACTAATGCACCTAATGAATTTAATTTGCCAATTCATTCAAAAATTACTGAACTTAAAGGTCGAAAGTACCGTTTTATAATTGGGACTGACCTACTAAACTGTTTTTATACTATAATAAATTTGATAGATGGATATATTTCTATTAATGGGAAAATTAGTAAATTTTTAGAAAATCCTTATAAAAATATTGAAATTTGCGTATTAGAGAAAACTGAGTTCGATTGGGATAGGATTCAATTGGACCATATAAATGAAGAAGAACGTAGGGAAATAATGAACATTTTGAGAAGATTTAAAAATATATTCTTTAAGGTGGGAGACCAGTTGACTAGCACAATGGACATAAAGCATGAAATAAGGACGACAACTAACGAACAGATAAACTCTAAATTATATAGATACCCTCCACAACACGAAGAGGAAGTTAGAAGACAAATAAAAGAAGTGGAAGAACAGGGAATAATTAGAAAAAGTAGTTCTAGATATTCGAGTCCTTTAATGGTAGTACCCAAAAAAGTAGATAATTCAGGACAGAAAAAATATAGAATTGTAGTTGATTACAGAAAACTCAACGAGGTGACAATAGATGATAAATTTCCTCTTCCAAATATAGACTCAATTTTAGACAAACTAGGCCGAGCTCAGTATTTAACGACACTAGATTTGGCTAAGGGATATCACCAAATTTTGATTGAGGAACAAGTTAGGGAAAAAACAGCTTTTGTAACACCACAGGGACTTTATGAATTCATACGAATGCCATTCGGACTAAAAAACGCACCGGCGACATTTCAGCGATTAATGAACGAGACATTACGGGACTACATAAATAAAACTTGCGTTGTATATCTTTACGATATTCTCATATTTAGTACCTCATTAAAAGAACATGCGAAGGCTATAACAGACATATTTAACGTACTGGAACGCACGAATTTATAAACACAAATTGACAAATGCAACTTTATGAAGAAAGAGACTCAGTTTTTAGGTCACATTCTAACAAGTGAAGGGCTTAAACCAAATCCAGAGAAGATTAAAGTTATTAAAGAATTAGAGATTCCCAAAACTGAAAGACAAATAAAAAGTTTTCTAGGGCTTACGGGCTATTACAGGAAATTTGTTAGGGACTACGCTAAGGTAGCGCAGCCGATAACGAAATATTTAAAAAAGGGTGTAAAAATAAATATTAAAGACCCAACATACATCGAAGCATTCGAAAAATTGAAAACTCTGATTATATCACATCCAATTCTTAGATATCGGAATTTTGAAAAGAAATTTACTCTTACCACGGATGCGTCCAATTACGGAATTGGTGCTGTCTTGTCACAAGAAGGGCATCCAATACGTTTTGCATCCAGAACCTTAAATAATCATGAGAGAAACTATTCAGCAACAGATAAAGAATTTTTAGCCATATTATGGAGTGTTCATTATTTAAGACCTTATCTTTATGGGAGAAAATTTAAAATTCTAACCGATCATCAACCAATTAAGTTTTACATTCAAAATATAAGGGAAAAGATATGTCTCCAAGGCATCAAAGATGGCTTCTGAAATTAGGAGAATATGATTTTGAGATAAAATATATAAAAGGAAAGGAGAAGGTAATTTCCAAAGATCCGCCCAGGTATGAAACCCAAGGCAAAAATTCAGCCAATATCGCTTGGATAAACCTTGGCAAAACCAAAACGGGTCAATGGAAGGTGACAGTAGGGAGAAGGATAATGGTCCATTGCCAGGACACTCTGAGCCAAACATATATCAATGTAACGTAGGTCAACTCGGACAAAGCCAGGCCATCGGATTTTCTACCCACGATAGAAATTACGATTGATGGAAAAAAGTACATTGCATTAATAAATATGGGAGCAAGAATAAGTTTAATAGATAGAAAAATAAATTATTTTGAAAAAATTTTTTAAAAGAACCAATAAATGTTAGCACAATAACCGGGAAAGATACAATTAGATACGAGGCGCTAACTAATGCACCTAATGAATTTAATTTGCCAATTCATTCAAAAATTACTGAACTTAAAGGTCGAAAGTACCGTTTTATAATTGGGACTGACCTACTAAACTGTTTTTATACTATAATAAATTTGATAGATGGATATATTTCTATTAATGGGAAAATTAGTAAATTTTTAGAAAATCCTTATAAAAATATTGAAATTTGCGTATTAGAGAAAACTGAGTTCGATTGGGATAGGATTCAATTGGACCATATAAATGAAGAAGAACGTAGGGAAATAATGAACATTTTGAGAAGATTTAAAAATATATTCTTTAAGGTGGGAGACCAGTTGACTAGCACAATGGACATAAAGCATGAAATAAGGACGACAACTAACGAACAGATAAACTCTAAATTATATAGATACCCTCCACAACACGAAGAGGAAGTTAGAAGACAAATAAAAGAAGTGGAAGAACAGGGAATAATTAGAAAAAGTAGTTCTAGATATTCGAGTCCTTTAATGGTAGTACCCAAAAAAGTAGATAATTCAGGACAGAAAAAATATAGAATTGTAGTTGATTACAGAAAACTCAACGAGGTGACAATAGATGATAAATTTCCTCTTCCAAATATAGACTCAATTTTAGACAAACTAGGCCGAGCTCAGTATTTAACGACACTAGATTTGGCTAAGGGATATCACCAAATTTTGATTGAGGAACAAGTTAGGGAAAAAACAGCTTTTGTAACACCACAGGGACTTTATGAATTCATACGAATGCCATTCGGACTAAAAAACGCACCGGCGACATTTCAGCGATTAATGAACGAGACATTACGGGACTACATAAATAAAACTTGCGTTGTATATCTTTACGATATTCTCATATTTAGTACCTCATTAAAATAACATGCGAAGGCTATAACAGACATATTTAACGTACTGGAACGCACGAATTTATAAACACAAATTGACAAATGCAACTTTATGAAGAAAGAGACTCAGTTTTTAGGTCACATTCTAACAAGTGAAGGGCTTAAACCAAATCCAGAGAAGATTAAAGTTATTAAAGAATTAGAGATTCCCAAAACTGAAAGACAAATAAAAAGTTTTCTAGGGCTTACGGGCTATTACAGGAAATTTGTTAGGGACTACGCTAAGGTAGCGCAGCCGATAACGAAATATTTAAAAAAGGGTGTAAAAATAAATATTAAAGACCCAACATACATCGAAGCATTCGAAAAATTGAAAACTCTGATTATATCACATCCAATTCTTAGATATCGGAATTTTGAAAAGAAATTTACTCTTACCACGGATGCGTCCAATTACGGAATTGGTGCTGTCTTGTCACAAGAAGGGCATCCAATACGTTTTGCATCCAGAACCTTAAATAATCATGAGAGAAACTATTCAGCAACAGATAAAGAATTTTTAGCCATATTATGGAGTGTTCATTATTTAAGACCTTATCTTTATGGGAGAAAATTTAAAATTCTAACCGATCATCAACCAATTAAGTTTTACATTCAAAATATAAGGGAAAAGATATGTCTCCAAGGCATCAAAGATGGCTTCTGAAATTAGGAGAATATGATTTTGAGATAAAATATATAAAAGGAAAGGAGAACAGAGTAGCAGACTTTTTAAGTAGAATAGAAAATATTGATGAAGAAAAACAAGAAGATAAGAAAAACAATCGGGAAGAAGGAGATAATGAATCATATTTTAACATAAATAATATAGAAAATGACAATGTATCTAAGGCAACAGCTCATTCAGCAGAAGAAAATTTGCAGGATCATTTTTATATTAAAGAGGAAATAGTTAATAAATATAAAACACAAATTATATTAACAAATAACAAGATTGAGGAAATGAAAATTGTACATGGCAAAAGAATTATTTTTATAGCAGAGGCAGATTTTAATAGATTGGGAGAAATATTTAGAATATATATATTACAAAAGGGAAAATAGGAATATTTTCGGAGTTGTCCGAACATAGTTATAATACAGTTCAGGAAAGTTAATAGAAATGTTCTATAGCGACAAACAAATAGAATTTATTAAATGCACTATGCGGGCACATGATATAGAAACCGAAGTAGAGGCAATTAAACAAATATATCTGTACCATATTAGGGAAAGTATGCACTCAGGCATAATAGAAACATATAATCAGATTAAGAACAAAACATACTATTAAAAACTGATTGAATTAATTCAGCTGGTAATTAGTCAGTGTGAAATTTGCCACAATTTCCTACTACAGAAACACCTTCAGGAAAAAACGAGATAATACATATAGATATTTACGTTATGAAGGGAAATCATTTTTTAACGGTAATTGATAAATTCTCAAAATTTGGAGCGGCTTACCCGCTAAACGATAGAAACCACATAACAATTATCGAACAATTAGAAGATCACTTTGCTAAAATGGGAAAACCTGGAAAGATAGTGGCTGACAATGAATTTAAAACCGCAAGAATAAAGGAATTTTTGGACAATGCAAATATAGAAATTCACCTAACTAAACCCAACAGCCATACGGGCAATGCAGATATTGAGAGATTTCATAATATGATAGCAGAAAAATTTAGAATTTTGTATAAATTAGAAAAAGGGTTGTCAGTCAAACAATTAATACAGAAAGCCATTCGAAATTATAATGATAGATTCCGTTCAGCGACAAAATTTACACCAAACGAAGTATATAATAAAAAAGTGGATCTTGAGATGGTGAAAAAGAATTTAGAAGCAACGAAACACAAAATCATAAATAAATTGAATAAAAATAGAGAGAATTATGAGGAAAATCGAACAAAATGATTTATAAAAAACTATAAAGCGGTTAGGCACAAGGAACAACCAAAGTATACGAAGGAAAATTTGAAAAATATTCATCCTTGCAACATTAAAAAACCATTAAAATTTTCAGCTTTTGACAATACTGATGATGTTATTATGGACTCCGGCGACTAGTGGGATAATGACCACAAAACTATTAGCGGAACAAACAGGCTACAAGGACATATATATGCGGGACCAGGAAATAGTTCACTATTCAGACGTAGTTTTACACATAATTAATCTTAACGAAATAGAAGAGATTTTAGACAAGCTAGCAGACAACATAATTTTATTGAAAATAGATAATAAAGACATACTTGAATTAGAACTATTAGATGCCAGAAATAAATTAATGACTCTAATACCAAAAAAAAATAGACAAAGACGTGGACTCATTAACGGAATTGGAAGTATGTCAAAATGGTTATTTGGCACTATGGACGCAGAGGACAGACAGAATATACAAAAGCACTTACTTAATATTGACGAACTTACAGAAAATAATGACCAACAAATATCAATTAATGATTATTTTAATGTAACTTTAGAACATTTAAAAACTGTAATATCAAATGATAGAAAGAAAATAGAAAAATAATTAAATTCAATAAATAAATTTTTGGGAAAAGAAGATAATAAAAATATATATTTAGAACAACTGAAAAATGTACAATTAATAAAAAATAAAATAGAACATTTACAAGATAATGTTATTTCAGCAAAATATGGTATTGTTCACCCAAGTATTTTAACTAGCAATGAAATAAGAAATATGAAATTGATTATAACAAATTAAAATATATCCAATTTGGAACAGCATTTTTTAACAATTCATATCTTATTTTTGGAATAAAAATACCCAAAACATTTATAACAGTTAAGTTAAGATTTATTGTACCATTACCAAATACTGATTTTAATGAAATAGATTCAAACATAGAACACATTTTTGAATTTCAAAATAACACTTATAAATTTGAAGAAAATAAACAAAAGGTTTAAAACTGAGTAACAACTGTATAATAGAGAATAATTGTCAATTAATAGAAAATAGAGATTTGGAAATTTTACAGTTAGATATAGATACAATTTTAATTAAAAATGCAATAAATACTACTGTAAATCAAACTTGTAATCATGAAGAAAATATTTTTAATGGAAATTACTTTATCAATTTCAATAACTGTTCGATCAATATAAAAGATTATTATTTTTCAAATATTGCAGAAACTATAGAAGAAAGAAAAGTAATTGAAAATACAAATAAAGCTCAAAATTTTACTCATAAAAAATTTCATTTGAAGATATTGCAAAAGAACACCAATATAATATAAGAAATATTAAAGAATTAAAATATCACACAAAATTAGCATATGGATGTAATATTATTATAATTTTAATTGTTATTGTAATAATTATTGTTCTTTTCATTAGACCAAAATACATAAAAATAAAATTTAATTAAAGAATTCAGGAGAATTCTAATCTAAAGGGGGGAGTAGTTACATATATAAATACTACCAAAACTTTAGATAAATTCGACGAATTCTTAAATAACATTGGTAATGTTGTTGAACCATAAGTTAGTGAACCCTAATTATTGCATTGTCAATAATTTTACTTAAATTTGATTTAATCCATAATTTTAATTTAATTTTGTTTATTCAACAGTCTAGTTTCAATTTTATTTAATAAACAGTTTTATATTGATTTCGCAATATTAAAAATATTATTTTGATGACAATACAATAATTACATACTTTTAAGAAGTTAGTAAATAAAATAAAAATTGTTAATTATGCAAAATGACATTTAGCAAATAAGTAAAAGAAAAGAATTGTAAAATCAGTCTGGTAGAACGCCTAATTGAGTTAAGTTGTTTTTTCGCTAATAAAATTATTTTTTTTTTTTTTATAAAACTCGTTTTCCTTAATTAAAAATTAAATTCGCGCGAATTAGATTTTCGTACCGTTCGATTATCTTTAAAAAAAAAAAACAAATCTTTATTTTAAATTTATTTATTTATTTATAACCTTTGAATGAGGAGCTAAAACTGACTTTTTATTTTAAAATTGATCAACTTATATACTATAATTACAATCATAACTTAAAAACTAATTTTGTAAAATCAGGATAAGTGTGTTTTGTTTCCGTTAGTTGTATTGGTAACAAAACAAACTTATGTATGTTCCTATTCTTGGGAAAAATGTCTACAAAAAAATAAATAATCTGTTGTGTTGCATTTTCGTTATGAGAACGGAAATGCAGCTTTAAATTTTGGTTTAAATTTGTCATATGTTTGCCCATTGCTTAAAATTAATTTCGTCGATTTAGCATAAGTGTGTTTTGTTTCCGTTAATGTTATTGTTAACAAAGCAAACTTATGAACATATGTTCCCATTAATTTATTCTTAGGAAAAATGTCTGTAAATAAAAGAAGTATTTTGATGTATTGCATTTTCGTTGTGAGAACGGAAATGGAATTTTAATTTTTGTTTTGTGACAATTCCTGTGAATTGTGAAATTATTTAAATAATATTGGCTCGTGCCAAGGGAATAATGGGAGACATCATAACATATTTAAATAATATTGGCTCGTGCCAATAATTAGGGTTTACTAATATTACCAATTCTGTTTAAGAATTCCTCAAATTTGTCTGGGGTTTTTGTAGCATTTATATATGTAATTACTCCCCCATTTGGATTAGAATTCTCCTGAATTCTATTATTTAATTTCATTTTTATCGTTTTGTGTTTAGTTAAAATTAATAGAATTAAAGCAAGTACTATAATTGTTATAAAAAAATTACATCGATATGTTAATTTTGTGTGATATCTTAAAGCTTTGATATTCCTTACATTATTTTTATGTTCTAATTCAATTTCTTGAAGATATAATTTATGTGTAAAATTTTGAGCTTTATTTGAATTTACAATAATTTGTTTTTCTTTTATATTTTCAATAGTATTGGAAAAATAATAGTCTTTAATTCTTATGGAACAATTACTAAAATTTATTAAATAATTTCCGTTTAACATAACTTTTTCGGAATTACAAGTTTCATTAACGCTGACATTCATTGCATTCTTAATTATAATTGTGTCTATATCTAATTGTACAATTTCAAAATCTTTGTTACTTATTAGTTGACAATTGTTTTTTTTATTACACAATGATCGCTTAATTTTAAGTCTTTTAAATGTTTATTTTCTTCAAATGTATATGTTGTGTTCTCAAACTCGAAGGTTTGTTCTAAAGGGTCCGCCAAATAACTTTTTTTTTTTTGAAAATGCTATTAAAAAAACTACTGAATATTATCTCAAATGTCTTTTTTTATTTGAAAGTACAATCTTTCCGGTTAATAATGGAAAATAATTTCATTTAAATGGCTGCCTCGCCTGGCCATGCAGTAGCCTACAGGATCGGTCCAATTTTTAAGCACATTATCGATTGTGTGCAGCTGTATTTCACCAATGACTTCACGAATATTGTCCTTTAAAGCTTCAATTGTCTCTGGCTTGTTGGCGTAACAATTATCTTTGAGGGCACCCCACAAATAATAGTCCAACGGTGTCAAATCGCAGCTCCGAGGTGGCCAAACGACATCAGCTCTGCGGCTGATAATGCGATCTTCAAAAACAGGGTGCAAAACATCGAGCGTAGCTTCGGCTGTGTGGCACGTAGCGACATCCTGTTGAAACCAAATGTTGCCAATATCCTCCTCTTCAATTTTTATGAACAAAAATTCGTTCAACATGGCCCGATAACGATCGCCATTGACTGTAACGGCCACTCCTTGCTCATTTTCGAAGAAAAATGGCCCAATTATGCCTCTGGACCAAAATCCGCACCAAACAGTGACTCGTTTTGGGTGTATCAGCTTTTCAATGTTTGCGTGCGGGTTTTCTGTGCCCCAAATGCGACAATTTTGCTTGTTTACATACCCGCCAAGATCAAAATGAGCTTCATCTGAAAAGATGATTTTTTTTGGCAAAATCGGCATCTTCTTTAAGTCGATCGCAAGCCCACTTAGCGAAGCGAAAACGCATTGGATGGTCAGTTGGCTTCAACTCCTGAACCAATTGGACTTTGTATGGCGTCATACCAAGGTCTTTTTGCTAAATTCGTCTCAGTGATGCCTCCGAAATGTTCAATTCTTGAGAACGACGGTGAATTGATGTTGATGGCGCTTCACGCACACTTTCTGCCACAGCAGCAATATTCTCGGGTGTACGCACTGTTTTTGGCTTTTCACGCTTTGGTTTATCGATGAGGATGCCAGTTTCTTTCACTTTTTTCACAAGATAACGAACATACGGAGCTGACGGTGCTTCTCTTCTTCCAAAATCCGTACGCAATTTTCGCACATATTCTGCAACATTACCATGATTTTCAAAGTAATGTCGCATTATTTCCCAGCGTTGTTCAAGCATATACACAACCATATTCGTTCAGCGGAAGGATAAAACTAATTATCTGTCAAATCAGACATGAGCTAAGTGTTACCATTCACGAAATAAGCACTAGTTGCAAAAAAAAAAACGTTAGATGGCGGACCCTTTATAATAGCATCTATTTCGTTATTGTGAATATTTGGTAGTGGAAAAATAATTCTTAATTTAACTGTTATGAAATTCTTAGGTATTTTTACTCCTAAAACTAAGTAGGAACCATTAACAAATGTGGTACCAAACTCTATAAATTTTAGCTTATTATAGTCAATATTGTATTTTTTACTTTCGTTACTGGTTAGAATACTGGGGTGTACCAAACCAGGTTTTGCAGAAATTACATTGTCTTGCAAATGTTCTATCCTATTCTTTATTAGTTGTATATTATTCAATTGCTCTAAATAGCTACTTGTATTATTTTCTATTTCTCAAAATTTATTTATAGAATTTAGCGCTTGTTGAATTTTTTGTCTGTCATTTGTAATTACCGTTTTTAAATGATTTATAGTTATATCAAAATAGTCATTAATTATAATTTGTTGATTATTGTTGTCGACAATTTCATTAATATTAAACAAATGTTTCTGTATATTTTGTCTGTCTTCGTCATCCATAGTCATCCATGGATTAGTCCTCGTCTTTGTCTATTTTGGCTTGGTAGTAATGTCAATAGTTTATTTCTAGCATCACTTAGTTCTAAGTTAAGCATTTCTTTATTATCAATCTTCATTAAATTTATATTCTCTGTCATGCTGTCCAAAATATTTTCTATCTCGTGCAAATATATGATATGTAATATTATGTCCGTCTCTTGAACTATTTCCTGATTTTTGATACTAATGTCTACAAATCCTTTTTGTTCTGTAATTCTTTCTATGTTTATTGATCCTTTAATCGTTGGTGTCCATAGGAGTCTCATTAGTACTGTCCATAACTGCAAATTTAAAAGATCGTTTAATGTTACAATAAATTGGATTTTTTATATTTTGGTTGTTCTTTATGCCTTACTGCCTTATAATTCTTTATGAATCCTTCTTCCCTACTTTCGCTGTAGTCTTCTCTAGATCTGTTTAGTTTCTCTATTACTTTTCTTTTATTTTCCTCTAAATTTCTTTTAACTATAGTTTTTTCAATTTTTCCTAAATTTACGTCACTAGGTGTACATTTAATGCTTGAATGATAGCGTTTGCTATAGCTTCTAATTGCTTTTTGAATCAATTCTTTTATTGGAATATTCTTCTCTGATTTATAAAATATTCTGAATTTTTCGGCTATTGTGTTATGCAAACGCTCTATGTCTGCATTACCCGTGTGATTGTTGGGTTTTGTTAGATGTAGTTCAATGTTTTAATTTCCTAAAAATTCTTTTATTCGGAATGCTTTGAATTCATTATCCGCAACTATTTTCCTTGGTTTTCCTATTTTAGAAAAATGATCTTCTAATTGCTAGATCAGAGTTACGTGGTTTCTATCATTTAACGGGTATGCTTCCCCAAATTTAGAAAATTTATCTATTACAGTTAGAAAATAATTTCTTTTCATTACATACGTGTCTAATTTTTTTCTGATGGGGTTTCTGTGACTAAAAATTTTGGTTTTATTGGTTTTCTATCGTTTTTATTTCCTGGCATATCTCGCATTGGTTAATTGCCAATTGAATTAACTCCATGAGTTTTGGATAGTAAATTTTATATCTAAGTTGGTTATGTGTATCGATTATCCCTGAATGCATGCTTTCCCTAATGTGGTACAATGATATTTGTTTCACTGCTTCTACTTCGGTTTCTATATCTCTTGGTCTTATTGTACACTTAGTGAAATTAATTTGTTTATCGTTGGAAAACATTTCTTTTAACTTTTCCTGAACTATGTTGTAACTTCTGTCTGAAAGTTCAGAAAATATTCCTACTTTACCTTTAGTGATATATTTTCTAAATATTTGTCCCATTACTTCAAAATCACTTTCCGATATAAATATTATCCTTTTTCCATGTAATACCTTTAATTCTTCAACTTTATTGTTTGTTATTATAATTTGCGTTTTAAATAAAATATACTAAATAAATATACTATTTCTTCTTTAATGTAAAAATGATCGTGTAAATTTTCGTCTGCTGAATGGACTGTTGCCATAGAAACATTTTCATCTTCTACATTATATATTATATTAAAATCTGATTCATTATCCCATTTATTTCCAACATTTTCTTCATTGACATTTTCTAATCTACTTAGAAAGTCTGCTACTCTATTCTCTTTTCCTTTCAAATACTCGATCGTAAAATCGTATTCACCTAATTTTAAGATCCATCTTTGATGTCTTGGCGACATATCCTGTCCCTTGTATTTTGTATGTAAGAACTTAATTGGTTGGTGATCCGTTAAGATCTTAAATTTTCTCCCGTAGAGATAAGGACGTAAATAATTGACACTCCACAATATTGCCAAAAATTCCTTATCTGTTGCTTTCATGATTATTAAGGGTTCTTGAAACAAAACAAACTGGATGTCCTTCCTGTGATAGGACAGCTCCAATCGCATAGTTTGATGCATCTGTGGTTAATGTGAACATTTTTCCAAAATCTGGATATCTCAAAATTGGATGACTACTAATTAATAATTTTAATTTTTCGAAAGCTTCTATATACGTTGGGTCATTTACGTTTACTTTTACTCCTTTTTTCAAATATTTGGTAATAGGTTGGGCTACCTTAGCGTAATCTTTTATGAATTTCCTATAATATCCTGTGAGCCCAAGAAAACTTTTAATTTGTTTCTCTGTTTTTGGTAATGCGATTTCTTGAATTATTTTAATTTGGTTAGGGTTCGGTTTTAGTCCTTCTTTTGTCAAAATATGCCTCAAAAATTCTGTCTCTTTTTTCAAAAAATTGCACTTATCTATCTGGACTTTTAGATTAGTTTTCTCTAAAGCTGTAAAAATCTCCGTGACTGCCTTTATATGTTCTTTCAATAATGTACTGAATATTAATATATCATCTAGATATACCACGCAAGTTTTATTTATGAATTCTCTTAGAGTCTCATTCATAAGCCTTTGGAACGTTGCTGGTGCATTTTTTAATCCAAATGGCATCCTTGCAAATTCATACAGTCCATGTGGGGTCACAAATGCAGTTTTCTCTCTGTCTTGTTCCCTGACCAAAATCTGATGATAACCATTCGCCAAATCCAAAGTCGTGAAGTATTGTGCCCTTCCCAGTTTGTCTAGGATTAAGTCTATATTTGGTAATGGTAATTTATTTAGTTATTTAGTTTCATTTAGTTTCCTATAGTCCACCACGAGTCTATATTTCTTTTCTCCTGAATTATCGATTTTTTTAGGTACTACTGTTAAAGGGAGTGCATAACGCGAGGAACTTTTCCTGATTATCCCCTGTTCTTCCATTTCCCTTATTTGTTTTCTCACTTCTGCCTCGTGTTGGGGAGGATATCTGTATAATTTGGAGTTTATTTGTTCTTCTATTGTTGTCCTAATTTCGTGTTAAATTTTCATTGTACTAGTTAATCTATCTCCTTCTTTAAAGAATAATTTCTGGAATCTATATAGAGTTTTTACAATTTCTCTTTTTTCTTCTTCATTCAAATGCTCTAGCTGGATTCTGTCCTGAAATTCACAAAGAAAGTCTATTGCTTCTAATGTACAGATATATAAATTATTATATGGATTTATTAGAAATGTTTTACTTTATCGTTAAATGAGATATATCCGTCTTCCAAATTTATCATTGTTTTAAAACAATTTAAAAGGTCGATCCCTATTATAAATTTATATCTTCGTCCCTTTAATTCAGCTACTTTCCATCTAATCTTTGCATAATGGGGTACATTAAATTCGTCGGGTGCATCCGTCAAAACTTCATATCTAATGAAATCTTTTTTATTAATGGTACTAAACTTTATTGGTACTTTTAATAAATTTTTTCTAAAATCTTTAACGTCACTGTCTATTAAACTAATACTTGCACCGGTGTCTACTAGTGCATCGTATATTTTTCCTCTTATTTTAATGTTTATGATGGGTAAATAATCGGAGGCTGTTTCCAAAAAAAATCATTTCTATTGTTTTGTACTTGCCTGCGTGTATCTTTCTTATCTTCAATATATTCTACTACGTTATTAGGATTTATTTTCGTACATCTTAAATCCGCATAATCTCTATTTTAATGTTTATGATGGGTAAATAATCGGAGGCTGTTTCCAAAAAAAATCATTTCTATTGTTTTGTACTTGCCTGCGTGTATCTTTCTTATCTTCAATATATTCTACTACGTTATTAGGATTTATTTTCGTACATCTTAAATCCGCATAATCTCTATGGTCTTGCCTATCTTGCTCACAGTAATTTTGACTGTAGCTGGTTGTAGAATTTCCTACCTGAATATTATCGATTTCCATTGGTTCGACCTGTCCTTGCCTAGGTTGACTCCAGCGATTTTGACTTTCGTATGGCCTGGGGTTTCCTGATTGATTAAACCTTTGGAAATTTCCTGACGTTTTATTATAATTATAATTATTATTATTATTACTACTATTAGTTTGTGGAGCTCTACAGCGTCCTGAATTATTAAAATTGTTACCAAAATATTTATTATTTTGATTAGAGTTAAAATTTTTATTATTATTATTATTTCGGTTAATGTCATGATTAATATAATAATTTCTTTGTCCTCTATTTTGATAGTTTTGATTTCGATTATAGTTATGATTTGAATTTGTACTATCATATTTATTAGTTCTGTATTTTCTATATTCTGCCCTGATACAACTGTCTTCAAATCTTCTCTTTGTCAATATCTTCAATATATCATTATGTTCCTTTCCTCATATATTTTATCTAATAACGTCCCTTGCGTCATTTGTTTTATTGTGTTTATTAATAAACTATCTATGTTTGATAAATCGATATAATGATCATTCTTGTAATAAATTGTCAGCTCATCTGACTTATACTTAATATTCTGGATTTCGGTTAACAGCTGACTTACCGAATTTACTTTTAAATTTGCTATCATCCTGTATAGTTGGTGTGGTTCAATGCTGGGTCTATAACGTAGTTTTATGGTTTCTTTAATTAGTTGTCAGTTTCCCGGTGTGGGTATATTGATGACGACATCTTTAGCTTGGCCTTGTATAACTTTGTAAAATATTGTTCTGACGGCCTCCTTTTTGAGATTTTCGTCTAGTATAGTTGACAAGAGATATTCCGTGCTGCTAAAAAAACTTTCTACCGTTACTTCTCCTGTTCCGGTAAAAGTGGGTAGATGATTTATTGTCTTCAGAATGTTGTCCCTTGTACTGTTGTAGTATAATACTGGACTTTGTTGCTGTTGTTCTTGCAGTTCCAGATATGCATTTCGCAATTGTTCCAGTTGTTGCTCGCTTCTAGCTAACTGCTCTACTATATCTACTTGTGCCATTTCTGGGTGTGGTTGAGTTTGCTCCATTCTTCGCTGGTCGAATAATTTCTGTCTTCTAGAATACACTTTGTTGGCAATGGTGATGTTAATAACTTTTCCTGTATGGATTTTCTTCCTTTTTGTGGTTTCAACATGTATTCACTGCACTGAATTTTTAGTGGTTTCAACAAGTATTTACTGCACTGGATTTTTAGTGGTTTCAACAAGTATTCACTGCACTGGATTTTCAGTGGTTTCAACAGGTATTCACTGCACTGGATTTTTAGTGGTTCCAACAGGTATTCACTGCACTGGATTTTTAGTGGTTTCAACAAGTATTCACTGCACTGGATTTTTAGCGGTTTCAACAGGATTATATTTTCTCGTCGTGTTCACTTGTATTTAGTTCAGGATTCTCAGAATTTAATCACTTTCAACGTATTTAATCAGTAAAAAAATACGAGCTTCGAACACTGGATCCTTTTCACTTTTAAGGATCCTACCGACTGCGCCAATTAGATTTTCGTACCGTTCGATTATCTTTTAAAAAAAAAAGAAATCTTTATTTTAAATTTATTTATTTATTTATAACCTTTGAATGAGGAGCTAAAACTGACTTTTTATTTTAAAATTAATCAACTTATATACTATAATTACAATCGTAACTTAAAAAATAATTTTGTAAAATCAGCATAAGTGTGTTTTGTTTCCGTTAGTTGAATTGGTAACAAAACAAACTTATGTATGTTCCTATTCTTGGGAAAAATGTCTACAAACAAGTAAGAGTGTTAAATTCGGCTGTGCCGAATCTTTGATACCCTCCACCTCGGTTTGAGGCTTGATAATAAATGTAAATGAAAAAGTAAACAATTTGTTAAACTTAATACCAAATTATTTCAGCAAATTCTTTGGGTTGGTTTTCTTCTTTTCTATTATTTCGGATTTATTTCGGTGTTTGCTTTTTGGTCATCGTGGTTGCTGATCGGCATGCATTTTGGTTATATACCTATATGCTCTCTCTCAACTTTTTTTTAAAATATTGCCATATTTTGAAAACATAGAGAATAAATTTATAATAATAAATAATCAAATTAGGGATGAAAAACGCAAAAAACGAAAAGTCCCAAACATTTTAAATAAAATAATTTAATGTTATCTTTATTTTCTAAAAAACTTCAAATTTTCATCCAAAAAAAATTGTGAAAATTTATATATAAAAAATAACATTCTCATAAAATTACGTTTACTTATGTAACAATTTTTATGTTAGCAATTCTTAAATATCATTTGAGGTTTTCTTAAATTCATTGAATTTAAATTAATATCGACAAATCTGTTTTTCTATTTATTTAAATTGTAAAGGAGTGGCATCTCTGTCAAAATAAGCGAAAAACACAAAGAATAGAAAAAAACAAATTACTTCGTGTTTGATAGGATGATTTTATGTTTATGTTTAATATCTTTATTTTTTTTACTAATATTTCTGTTTATTTATTTGAAAATGAAATAATGAATTGAATATGCTATTTAATTTTTTTATTTATATAAAAAAGTTTTTTAATTAAAGCAAAATATTTTCATTATTTCATGATTTTTATTTATGTATGACGACATTTCAACCTAAAAATTTAAGTTTTTATCGATTGGATAAACAACACAAAAATGGTTGTCGTTTAGATAACAACAACAGCTGACTTTAACAATAGCGAATATCGTTTCAAAATTTTACTGATAATTTTGCAATTTTCTTTTTTTTTACAATTCGACTATCGTTAAAAGAAGTTACTGAATCGCGGTACTGAAAAGTTATTAATATCTCCTGAATGGCAATATTTTTTTTAAATGTAAACATTTTTAAATGTAAAGATATTTCTAAATTTAAAATTATTATTTCCGACGTTTTGATATGATTTTCTGAAACTCAATTAATATTTTCTAATTTATAATTGGAAATTTTATTTTCAGTTTTTATTATAATTGATATTTTCTTAAATTTGAATGGAAAATTTAAAAAGTGAAATTTTGTATTTATGTGAATAATAATGCTTTATTAATTATAAACAATTTTTAAAAATTAGATGTAATCGCAATCAGATATTTTATAGGTAAAGCAGAATAATAATTCTATATAACTATGTAGAACTGTTTTGTAAGCAAAAAACTCATTGACGAACTCGGTAACTCTATTTTGTAAAGACAGCAAAAAGTTAACCCCCCAATCTCACATCACACTGAAATTGTAAAATCGTTGTGTACGTATTATCAACGAAAAATTGTTCGAATTAGTCGAATCCATCGCCATTAAATTTTATGCTCAAACATCTGACTGCAATCTCATTTTTAAAATGTTGTCGAAGCGTAAACTTGAAAAAATTTGTATACTTCTCTCTCTTATTTTATTTTAAGTAGAGTTACCAAGTTTATTATACAGGCACATGTTTGAGGGAAAATGTTTACATTTATTATTATTAGTATTATTTTAATAATAGTTAATAATATTTATGCTCTATAATTAACAAACTTGCGTTTTTGTATGCGCATTTCAAAAAATAAATCATTATAATAGATTTAACAAGTTAAAACTTTAATTACAATTTTACAGAATCCAGTAAATTTGCATTAAATTTATAACAGGGTAACATTAATCATCGTTAGTGTCTGCCACTATTCGCACGAAAAATTTGGTGCCATTAGTGTGACCACTGCGGAAAATGTGTGTGTATTAGTAAAAAAAATGTGAGTGTATTGAGTTTTTCGAACTTGCAGTGTGATGTGAGATTGGTGGGTAATATGCCAAACTTATGTTCATATTTGTAAAAGAATAATGAAAAAACGTATGAAATAAAAGACCAACCCGTGTATACTCTTAACATTGTTCTGTATGATATCTAGTTGAAAATATTAACATTCATGTTTAAATAGAAATAACTATTGCAAAGCTAATTAGAACAAACAAAAATTATGGGGGCATCTACTGTGGCATAGTCACGCTGAGCAAAATGAAGTGACACTCTGTTATACAAAAGAAATGTATTTTCCCCACAACAAAATACTGCAGAATTTTATGTAAATAAAATAACCGATTTATTTCTAACATGCAGTTACTATGAATATACATACATACATATATATAATATATGTACATTATTTGTATTATTTAATATGTGTATGTATGTATATTTAAATATTACACACAAAAAATACAACATCAAACGTTATTTTTGTGTTTTTCTCTTTAAATAAATTAATACATAAATTTTTTTGCTAAATTTACATTTGGGCAATTCACAACAGGTGTTGTATATTGTATGTTGTATTGAAATACACAATACAATCATTTGTTGTGAACACTCAGTTGTATTTTCATATTGTAAAACGCTTTCTTTAGTAATTTTCGATCCAACGAGGAAAGATCGCTTAGTCGCTTCTGCTATTTTGTATAAGAGAAAACACTTGTCAGTGTTTGCTTTTTGGTCGTGAGATATACCCTGGAGTTTTAGTTACGTACCTCTTGCATTTTAATTTATAATGAAAAAAAAAAAATGTTAAATGTTTTGGTTGGTACTGAAAGAGAAAATACATGCTAAAAATGTATGTAAACATTAATTTTTATATAAATAAACTTATCGATGTATTTGCGTTATTTGCATTATTTGCCATATTTTATTTTATAATTATTTATGCTGATAATATTCTATGTATTTGTTTTTTCTTTTTCATAAAAACTGGCATTCACTTGGAACTGATATGTTATGATACAATATACAACATTTACTAAACATAGCAAATGAAGTTGGATCGTGTATCAGATTTTTCAGTGAGAATTACCAACAACAATTTTACACTATTGTAAAGTGATACACGATACAAGAGATACAATGATACATTACCCATTGTGAATTGCCCAATTGTTTTTTTTATTAACAACTAGGTATTTTAGCATTATTTGCTTTAGATGTTGGTGAATTTTTACACCCTTTATATTAACTCGTAGTGTCTGCTTGTCGAAAAAATTTTGGATCGATTTTAACCACTTTCCCGTGACCCAATCGATCTGAAATTTTGCAGGCAGGCTTGTGGCAATGACAGAAATGATCTAACATATTTTTTTAGTGATGCCAAAACAATGGAAACTTTTAAATTTTTCTACCAGAGTTGATAAAAAAAATGTACAAAGGGTTTGTTTTTGTTATACTATTACCATAACGACCACAAAAACAACAAGTCCAGCTATGAAAACAATGCAACATTTAGAATAACAACAAGAACAATATAGAAATATCATGTTTTCATTTTTTTTTTAATTTTTCAGAGATTTCCCTGGACCTGTTCCACCGATTTTAATGATTTTTTAAGTAGAAATCTTTCCATGAATTTGGTGAATCATTCTCACTAAAAATGATCACTGTAGCTGCACTATTGAGGGCGTGATCGTGACAAGAACAACATAAAAAATTATTTTTTTTTCAAGACTTTTTTAGTTCTTCATACAAATCTCGGGCCCTAATCGACCGATTTGGACGATTTTAAATAGCAAACTTCTCAGGATGTTAGTGAATCATTTTTATGTCAACGAGTACCCTAGCTGCCGGATTGATGCCGTCATCGTGATTTCCACAGACGGACAGACGGACATCGCTATATCAACTCCGGTTGTTATAAGGATCACAAATATATTAATTTTATGGGGTCCAAAATTTTTTTTCTAATTATTACAAACGGAATGACAAACTTATATATACCCTCTGCACACTGGAGTGGAGGGTATAACAACTCTACAACAGCAACAATGACAGTCATATGTTTTTCAAATAGGAAAAAACTGTTTATGTGTTAGTTTCGGTCATTCCCCAGTATGCATTGAAATATTATTTCTCCAATGTTGGAGAAAAGTTAAGTTCTTAAATTGATGTCAAATGTAATTCTCAACTTGGGATGAACAATTTTTCTCCTTGTTTGCTTTCAACTTGACATCAAGTTGAGATTTAACATTTTTTCCAATCTTTGAGAAACATTTTTACTCTCAATTGGATATCCAACACTTTTCTCCACTTGAGACCAAACATTTTTTCAACTTGAATACGATTTGTGTTAAGTCTGAGATATTATTTAAATATGTCATAAATAATAAATTAAATTAAAAAATGCCAAAAAAAGTACAAATAAATCATTGATATATTTTTAATTATTTTTGCTTTTTGTCGAATTTTTCAACAAATGTACAACTAATTAATTCATTTATTTTTTTAATTCTAGATTTTAAAAAATGTACATAATATGTACATTTAATGTTAAATATGTACATAGTAATGTTAAATATATAATGAAATTAAATTGAAACATTAAAAAAAGTACACTGTTTTCATTTCTAAAATTAGTATAATATTTTTTAATATGGCAATTCCGTACCTTCCATTTGATACCGATTGGAAATATTTCTTTGCTATCAAGTTGAGAATCACAAATTTCTCAATTTGATAACTATGAAAATAGCCATATAAAAATGTGCCTTTTAAGTTGAGAAGACTATATTCGAACTATTGAGGGCATTTGAGAATTAACGTTGGAGATTTGAGAAATGTATTTGATCTCAAATGCACCTCAAGTTGATAGCAAACAAAAATGTTTATTGGGACATTTATTGTAGGGTCGTTTGCACACACACAAAAAATAGAAAATAAATTGTCAATAAGCAAAGCAAGTGGCTTCGAAATTCGATGATGCCAGTTAATCATTTTTTGTTCACGCGGAATTTATAATTGGAGGAATTTTTTTCTCGAGAAATGTATTTTCCGTGAGAAAGAAATTCCTTGAGAATATTCATAATTGGGATGAATAACTTTTAATTGGAACTTTTTAGTCGGAATAAATCATAGTTCTAGTTAGATATTGGTTAATATTTAATTAAAAAAAATATTGTGGTGGCATCTACGCAATTATTGAGGCAGTCACGGAAAAATTAAATGCAAGTCTGTTTTTTTTAATATAACAAAAATGGATTTTCCCTTTAACAAAATATGGCAGAATTCTTTATAAATGAAATGCAAAATGGAAAATCAATTTTGTGCTAATTCTTAACAAAATTAATAAAATATATATATGTATTATTATATTTATTAATATTTGTAATTTTATTTGACACAATTTCACACACAGTTTTACAGATCAACTGTTTTCAACTGATTTAGAAGTTTTCTGTTTTTGAAACAGTAGTGCCAATTTGTAACATTTTGTGACGTAATGAAAATCGCAGAATAATAAGTTAATACACAATAAAAAATATTAAATTTTTAAGTTTTATATACATATTGCAATAAAAAAAACTTTGGTAAATTTACATTGAAGATGGTCAGAAATGAATGAGAAAAAATATATAGACATTTTAGAAAAGCACATTTAATGTTAAACTTTATGCACAAAATATATGGGTTTTTGTTGTTTCGAATTTAACTGTGGCTCTAAGTGAAAAGTTTTAGACCGATCGTATATTACATCTTGAGGATCCTCACCTAATATTTTCAAATATTTTAAATTCTTTTTAACTCATTTAACCTCATTACGAAAATAGTAAAACAGTAAATATGGAAAATCCACGCACCTCAAAAAATTGTTTTCTATGAAATAAATTAAAGACATTTCATATTATACAATTTTCTTTCAAAAATGTATCAATTATTGCAAATTTGAAATTTGACATATAGTATTTGTACATATATTTGTATAGATTTCGCAGTATGAAAAGAACTATTATTTCTTTATTTAGAATATATGTAAGTATTGCTCGCAAAAAAATGCAACATCATGAATGAAACACATAGACGACTGCTGGCAGCAGCATTTGTAGTCGTATAGTCAGCTACTTGATTTTTCTGAATACGACAGCAACATATAATACAAATGAATTTTTATTTAAATATACAATTACTTTTACTTATTTAAAATGCATTAGTACAACGTAAAAATAAATAAATTAGTTTAACGCCTTTTGATTATTAATGGAATTATAGCCTTTCATTTTGCGATTTTTTTTTAAACAAAATAAAATATTTCATAGCACTAACTTCTTTTACATATTTTGTTATATTGTCAACACTATTTTTGTTTTGTAGCCAACAAAACACACTTGCAGTTTTTTTTTCTATTTGAAGAACATATGACTGCCATTGTTGATGTTGTAGAGTTGTTTTTTTTTGATTTTGTTTCGTTAACTCTTTTGTATTAAAGCACCTCCAATATATGTATCCATTTTAGTTTGCAAATTCTGTATATTTATAATTTATTACTTACAGCAAAAAATAATAGAAACAATTTTATCAGTTATGCTTACGAAACTATATAAATAGACTTGAAGTTGGCTGCAAAAGCAGTAGCCTGTGTAAAGAACAAGTTAGCGACATGTAACTGTTACGTAACGTGTCAGCCTTTTTTTCACATGAAAAGTATTGGGACGTTCCGGTTACGTTCGGTAACTATTTTAAATGATTTTCATGTAAAAAAAAACAACTGACTCGTTACGGTTACGGTTAGAAAACATTGACCTTTTATATGTATTATAATGCTATGAATGCATTTATCTTTATTTTATTTTATTTATATATTCTTTTTTTTTGTATTGTATATTATTTTTTTTTATTATTATTACTATTTCATTTAATTATTTTTTTCTTTAAATAAATTAATACATAAAAATTTGTTTTTTAAATCATTGGTGAACTTTTACTCCCTTTATTTACTGCTTTTATATTAACTGGTAGTGTCTGCTTGTCGACAAAATTTTGGATCGATTTTTAGCCCCTTTCCCGTGAGCCAATCGATCTGAAATTTTGCATGCAGGCTCGTGGCAATGACAGAAATGATCTAACAAATTTTTTTAGTGATGCCAAAACAATGGAAACTTAAAATTTTCTACCAGAGTTCACAAAAAAATGTACAAAGGGTTTGTTTTTATTATATTATTACCACAACGACCACAAAAACAACAAGTCCAGCTATGACAACAATGCAACATTTAGAATAACAACAGGAACAATATGGAAACATCATGTTTTTCATTTTTTTTTTAATTTTTCATAGATTTACCTGGACCTGTTCCACCGATTTTAATGATTTTTGAAGTAGAAATCTTCCCATGAATTTGGTGAATCATTCTCACTAAAAATTATCACCCTAGCTATCCTATTGAGGGCGTGATCGTGACAAGAACAACATAAAAAATTATATTTTTTCAAGACTTTTTTTAGTTCTTCATTCAAATCTCGGGCCCTAATTGACCAATTTGGACGATTTTAAATAGCAAACTTTTCAGGATGTTAGTGAATCATTTTTTATGCCAACGAGCACCCTAGCTGCCCGATTGATGCCGTCATCGTGATTTCCACAGACGGACAGACGGACAGACGGACATCGCTATATCAACTCCGGTTGTTATAAGGATCACAAATATATATATTTTATGGGGTCCAAATTTTTTTTTTCTAATTATTACAAACGGAATGACAAACTTATATATACCCTCTGCACACTGGAGTGGAGGGTATAAATAAATAATCTGTTGTGTTGCATTTTCGTTATGAGAACGGAAATGCAACTTTAAATTTTGGTTTAAATTTGTCATATGTTTGCCCATTGCTTAAAATTAATTTCGTCGATTTAGCATAAGTGTGTTTTGCTTCCGTTAATGTTATTGGTAACAAAAAAAACTTATGTATGTTCCCATTAATTTATTATTAGGAAAAATGTCTGTAAATAAAAGAAGTATTTTGATGTATTGCATTTTCGTTGTGAGAACGGAAATGCAATTTTAATTTTTGTTTTGTGACAATTCCCGTGAATTGTGAAATTATTTAAATAATATTGGCTCGTGCCAAGGGAATAATGGGAGACATCATAACATATTTAAATAATATTGGCTCGTGCCAATAATTAGGGTTTACTAATATTACCAATTCTGTTTCAGAATTCGTGTTATTTGACTTATTTAATTTCTGTGTTTTATTGATATACAATTGTGCGCTACTTATCGTGACACATGTCACAAAATAGGATTGCTTGTACACGATTGCGAAAATATATTAACTGATGCGTCGGTATCAGCATATCCACAACAAATTAGAATTTTATTTTCTATCATTATCTCAACTTGCAATCCGACTAATCCATCTGAATCGATGAAATATCGTGACTACATGACGGAAGATAATTTACATCGAATGCGAACCTTAACTTTTAATGTTCTATTGAATTATAAAGAGAATATATGTAATATGGCATTGATATTGCTTGAGGATATGTGTTAAGGAATGATGAGTAAAGCTTTGGCTCAGTTGAGTATAAGAAAATGATAATGGTAATGGTGGCGTACTTATTTGGATGCACCTGGTGGCACTGGCAAAACTTTATTGATAAATATAATATTAACAACTGTACGAGCATGTGGTTGAATTGCTTTGAAACTTGCATCTTCTGGAATTTCTGCCACTTTATTGGATGGTGGTAGGACAAATTTATTTTGGATATGACGATAAATGAAACACCATCATGTAGTTTATCTAATATCTGTCATGGCTAGAGTTTTAAAATAAACTTGATATTTTGTTGTGGGATGAAAACACAATGACACACAAGAAAGTAGTTAAAGCTTTGGCTCGAACAATGAGTGATTTCCGTAGAAGTCAAAATTTATTTGCTGATGCTTTGAGGAGACGTAAGACAAACACGACCTCAAAATCAATATCACCTGATGAAATGAATGGGTGTTTGACGCTATCAAATCATGAAAAAGAAATGAATTGTATAACTGAAGCAACAATTTTAAATGAGAAATTCAAAGGCGAAGATGTTTTAATACCACGCATTCCAATGATTCCCATTGATGTGCTATTTGAATTTCAACGATTACAGTTTCCCGTTCGTTTGGCTTTCGCAATGACTACTAATAAAGGTCAAGGACAGTCGTTGCAAGGTTGGGGAAAAAATTTAGAAATTCCTGTATTTTCACACGGTCAACTGTATGTTGCATGTTCACGTGTCGGGCAGCCGTCGTTTACCAGCAAGCACCACAATAAATTTGTTTCTTTTTTGATATTCTCACTTTAAAAAATGTATTTTTTTGCAGTTCTTTTTCAGGATAATGGCAATTCTTTCTGGAAGATTTCATTTTTAATATAAAGACGTAAACGTATATTATTGCATTGTCCAGCAACGAGGGCAGGGTTACTCTAGCACAGCCATGGCCAAAGTTTTCAATTGACGGGCCATTATCTAATTAGAAAATTACTCGGGGGCCAAAAAAAATTTATTAAAAGCTGAAATAAAGTTAATTTAAATTTTCAGCAATAAAATAGTCTAATTACAAAGTCTTTATTTAATGCGATAAATGTAGTCGTTAACAACTAGTGCTTAATTTTTCAATATCTGAATCAAAATTACTTGTTCAAAATTCTTAGTATCGCATACAAATGTTCATCACATGTCCTAGATCGCGTTGGACTTTTATTTTGGTTCATTATAACCAATATTTTTTTTTTTTGGCAAATTTCGAATATTTTAGTATTTATCTTTATTTAGATATTATTTGGTAAATTGCCCTTCTGATGATTAAATAAATCTTGCATAGCCGCACCACATTGTGAATCAATTAATTCCAGGTGATTATCACTTGAACCACTAGACATTAGTAGCAATTGGAATACGAATATTTGACAAATCATTTTCAATTATACGAAAACACTTAAATCTTCGATTAATTTCATTTGTCAAAGGACGTAAAAAATGTAAGATTGACTGAAAAGGCTAAACTCAAGAAAGTCTTCCTTTTCGGGTAATATAAAAAGGTTATTATTTCTTATTTAAGATCCCATACCCGTCGCAGAACTTTACTAAAGCCTAACCATCAAAGATGGCTGAGTAGTCAGCGTCGAGCTCTTCAAGCAAAGATATGAATAATCTATGTTTTATACCATTTGATCGAAGAAAATGTGAATCTTGTCTTGAATTCTTTTCATCTGGCCTATATTTGAACCCGTTAAGTTTGGGAATCCATCGGAAGTCGCATTAACAAGATTTTCCCATATAATATTACATTTCAAAAGACATTTTTCACCCTCGTTAAAAAGTTCTGCACCGGTAGTTCTATTTTTCACAGCTCCTGTGTAATTTCAAATTCCTCATTAATTGACCGAACAAAAATCAGTAGTTGCGCAATATGTTTTATATCGCAGCTCTCGTCTAAAGCTATAGCACAGTATGGTCTATTTGTATTTTATAATTTTTCTGACAGCTGCTCATTAAATTATCACTGATTTGCTCAATTCTTCGCGTAACAGTTTGCCTTGACAGGGACAAATTTTGAACCTAGTTGTTTTGAAACACCTACCACACAATTTTTTATAAAATCACCATCTGAAAAGGGTTTACCGTGTTTCGTAATATTGAAAAAACAAAAAGGCTAGCTTTTGTAGCTGCATGTTGCAATTTATGTTGCCGTGTGAAAATATTTGGCTAGCTTGTCAATACATCTCCGAGATTCTTGGCATGGGCTTTATGCTCTTCATCACTCAGATTTGGAGAAATATCTTTTTTAATTGTACTTTTTTATAACTGCAACCGTTGTTCGACAAAATAGGCATAATGCTTAATTCCTAAACACCGTGAAAAAATATTTTCATTTCCAATATTCATTGAATACACGACACTAACTATCGACTTTTCTTTTTCGTCCACCCATTGTTTAAATTTTTTGATAGATTTTATTTTTAAATGTCACAAACAACAATAAAATCAACACGATAATCTGTTTTCTTTTTGTTCCCCAAGTTTCAGTTTCAAGTTCAATATTGATGCAATTCATAAAACACGTTTCAATGATACTATTGCTAATATTAGGGAGTTTTTTTCTATTTTGTAAAATTTTTATTAACTAAGCGGCCCATATAAACTGTTTTTTTTTTATTATACACAGCGGGCCACACAAAATATGATGGCGGGCCTTGTGTGGCCCGAGGGCCGTAGTTTGGCAGTGGCTGCTATAGCATATTATTAAAAAAAACAAGTAAGAAAATTATAGTCGGTCTAGGCCGACTATACGACACCCTATGCCATGGTTTAAAGACCCTATCTTTCGGTCCAAGTAATTCGATATAGGAAATAAGCATAAACCAAATTTGAGTGGCATTGTTATTAATTCAATGAAAAAGTTCACATCGGATGCTATATTTATATGGGGACTAGGTCAAAAAATGGACCGATCCTGACCATATTTGGTATAGTCACTTATATTTAGAAACAATATATACGAACCAAATTTGAGAAAAATCTGTGCAATATTTTTGTTTTTTGATAGATTTAAGTGAAGATCGGGAAGCTGCTTCATATGGGGCCTACGACTAAGACGTGTCCACAGGGATTATTTTTGACTACCGATTAATGGATATAATAAACACATACAAACCCAATTTGACTGAGATCAATATGATAATTTGGATATTATGCAAATTTATGTCGATCTCATAGGGGTCATTTGTATGGGGACTAGGTCTGAACATGGACCGAATTTCACCAGTTTCAATAGCGTTTATCTTATGGTCGATAAATCGCTAAATCGACTCAGAAAGTGATTCTGAGTCTATCGGTATAATAAAAGATGGGTCTAGGTCAAATATTTTTGGTAGTTACAAACAGCAGCACAAAGTCATCATACCCAAACCACATAATGGTGTAGGGTATAAATACCGGCCAAAAAATAAAAGCCATTAACTTTAAATTCTAACGGAAATGTAATTCAAAATCTTTGTATCGGCAAAAGTATTAAATGGTGACCATACCCATTGATGCCAAGTGTAGGGATTTCTCCCTTTTAGTACCGATTTTTTTCAAAAATTAACAACTTAATATTATATATTTTTCAATTTTAAACTTTAAATTTAAAAATATATACCCTTTTTAAGTCTGGTCATAACTCTATAATATGATGAAAGTAAATATGTGGCTTCTTTAATGACAATGACAAGTAAAAAAAAAATACTTGTTTGTGGAGTTTACTTGTTTTGTGCATCTTATTTTTTATAAATACGTAGCTATCTTTGTAGGTCTCTTCGATTTTAATAAGTTTTGTAAATAAAAAGAACATTAAAATACTATAAATTTAAACATAATTAATTCTGGAAACATGTCCGATTCTTTTTCGATGATGCTGAAAACACAACAAAGAAATATAGAAAACAAAGGTTTTGCTCAAGTTGGTTGAGAGACGATAAGCTAATGGGATGGCTGGAACAGGTCAAAGATGACGACTTTAAAAAATGCGAAAAATTTTTAAATTGCGATTAATCAGATATAAGTAGACATGCTAATAACCACTGTCATAAAACAATCTTTTAAAACCACGAACCAAAATTCTGTTTGCGTTATAAGATCTCATTTGCAAACCATTTGCAAACCTAGACACATCTTTTATTATACCGATCGAATCAGAATCACTATCTGATTCGATTTAACGATGTCCGTCCGTCCGTCTGTGTGTCCATGTAAAGCTTGTAATCAAACTGCAGGTCGCAAATATAAATATATTTTGATTAAATTTGGTATGTAAGCTTTTATCGGCCATAGGATGAACGCTAATGAAATTGGTGAGAATCGGTCCATGTTCAGACCTAGCCCCCCATACAAAAGATCCCTATGAAATCAACATAAATTGCCATAATATCCAAATTATCATATAAATCTTAGTCAAATTGGGTTTGTAGGTGTTTATTACATCCATTAATCAGTAGTCCAAAAATGATCCCTATGGGACAACTCTTAGTCATAGGCCCCATATAGAATTGCTTCCCGATCATAGCCATAGTCAAAAGTATTTTCACAACAAACATTTTTTTTCATATTCAACTAAATGAGCTTTTTGTTGTTGTTTTTGGCAGTAAGTTGCAAACAAAAGTGTTGTTGTTGCATAGCTTGATCTATGCAGAAGCAAATTAAAGAGAATTTGAAAAGATAACGGTTCATTCGACAATAATAGGAGCAAATGTACTGATGCTTAACAGTTGTCAAAAGTATTTACTCGCATTTTATTTGCGTCAAAAGTATTTACACAAAACGTTAATTTGATAATATTCCTTTAATTTAATTAATTTTAAAAATTTGTTTATGGATACTTAATTAACAAGAACTAATATTTAGCAACACCACCTTTGGCACCAATAACTGTCTGCAACCTGGCTGGAGTTGATGCAATAAAGTTGCGGGAAAATTCAAGAGTCAATTTCGACCAAATGTCCCTTATTTCAACTATGGTATCATCGCGTTTTCGACCTCTATCAATAGTCCTCTGCTGTTTTATGAAGTCCCAAACATTTTCAATGATATTAAGATCGGGACTCTAAAAAGGCCAAGGCAGAATTGCTTTATTTAAATCATTTAAAAATTTTGTAGGTATCCATCCGTTATGACATGGAGCAATGTCGTGTTGTAGAATCCAGTCATTGGTTGGAAAGAGCCTATTTCCTGACGGAAAGGCATGGCCATTTAAAATTCCAATATATCCGGACTGATTTAAAGTTTCATTTATCGGTACCAAATCCCCAAATCCATTGTATGTTGTGCGCAAAATAGTTGATATTACCTCAACGAACCAAACAAAACATGTCTCATTTGCTTTAGAGTATGTTAAGAAACCTATAGAGTTTTGGTACAATGTGCTATGGACAGATGAGTCTGTATTCCAATTCCAGGGTTCGTTTGGTAAACACTTCATGCATCTACGGTAATGCCAAAAGAATAATGCACTGTAGCCACTTAACAGATTTGGAGGTGGCACGGTGATATTTTTAGGATATCAATGATCAAATTTTACGCGTCAAAAAAAGTAAACAGCAAAGGAAAGGCAACAGAACTTCAATACAAAAAGTAAACTTTTAAAATTTTTTAATATTTGGTTATTTACATTTGGCCTTAAGCCCCTTATGTAGTCTTCTAGGCAGCGACTCGACAATTTTTTTTGTTATATCAGGGGAGATTATGCTCCATTCTTTCTTTTGAGGCATCTTTAAGTTTGCCTTGCTTGAAAAAGCCCTTCGACCTATTTTTTTTGTCAAGATTTACCCACAGATGCTCGATTGGGTTAAGGTCCGGGGACTGCGACGGTTGATCAAGTGTCTTAAGAGTCCGGTACAGTAGCCACTTTTTCACAATTTTAGATGTAAGCCTTAGATCGTTGTCCTGTTGGAAGATCTTATTTCCAGCCATGCCTTATTTCTCGACGCTAGGGCCAACATTGTCCTTCAAAATGGCTAAGTAATCCATTTGGTTAATAGTGGAGTAAATAAAAACATAATTACCAATACCTGTTCCCTGCATATTGCCCCAAAACATAACTGAACCCCGACTGTATATAACAGTTTTGGTAACACACTTTTCTTTGCATGTTTCATTCTCAGCTCGCCATATTTTTGGAAGATTTTTCGCGCCGAAAATTTCGAATTTCCTCTTATCTATATAATATGCTTTCCCACAAAGATAGAACCTAATTTTTCTACATTTTATCGAAATATGGTATCGAAATATGTATGGTTTCTTGCATGGTATCCTTCCATGTAGACCATTTTTGTGAAGCGATTTCCTTACTGCACTCGAACTTACTGGTTTGCCTGATGTCTGCGTTATGTTTTCTGATAATTTAACTGCACTTTAGGCTGAATATGTCTTTACTTCTCCTACTACAGCTCTAACTTCAGTACCCCTAAGCTGCTTTGGGCATCCAGATCTCGTTAAATCTTCAACCTGATGGTGTTTGGCGCATTCATCAAATACTTTTTTTTATTGTCCAGTGGTTCCTACCCACAATTTCGCCAATTTCACGTAAAGACTTACATTTTTCTTTTTAATCTAAAATATTTTCCGAGTATAAACCGATATTTGCCTTCCCATAGTGAGAATATTTGCTTTTACATCTTTTTAGCTATAACTAATTAGTACTAATCAACTTCAAATGATTTTTATTAAAGTAGAACACGTGATCAGTACACATTTGTCGCAAAAAGATTAGGTTCTTCCCCAAAATATAAGAAAGCGTAAGTAAGTGTTACCACTGTTTACTTTTTTTTGACTCGTAAAATCTGATGCATTTTCACTTTCGAGAGATTTGTGCAACATTCCCAATTGATTTGATTTCATGTTTTATAGTAGTCAATCTCTAAATGGTATAGTATTAAACTGTGCAATATTACTTTTTATCGTAAGTCAATAATAATTTTGCTATAAGACAATTTAAAGATTAACAAGTAAGAGTGTTAAATTCGGCTGTGCCGAATCTTTGATACCCTCCACCTCGGTTTGAGTCTTGATAATAAATGTAAATGAAAAAGTAAACAATTAGCTAAACTTAATACCAAATTATTTCAGCAAATTCTTTGGGTTGGTTTTCGTCTTTTCTTTTATTTCGGATTTATTTCGGTATTTGCTTTTTGGTCATCGTGGTTGCTGATCGGCATGCATTTTGGTTATATACCTATACCATGCGTTTCCGGTTATATGACATAACTTCTCTTTTAATTTAGTTTTTGCTAATTAAATAGCTCGCCCTAACCTCCATTGCAAAGGTAATGGTTGTGTAGGGTGGCTATATGCATTAAATCGTGCTAATTGGAGATGGCTGTATAGTTTCTTTTAACTGGCGAAATATTTTTTCATTGCGGTCATGTAGGTCGGATGGAGTAAAAAATAATAACAAAAAAAAAAGCTCTCTCAACTTTTTTATTAAAACATTGCCATATTTGGAAAACATAGAGAATAAATTTATAATAACAAATATTCAAATTAGGGATGCCAAACGCAAAAAACCAAATGTCCCAAACATTTTAAACAAAATAATTTGTTATCTTTATTTTCTGAAAAACTTTAAATTTTTATCCAAAAAAAATTGTGAAAATTTCTATATAACATTCTCATCAAATTGCGTTTATTTATGTAACAGTTTTTATGTTCGCAATTCTTAAATATCATTTGACGTTTTCTAAAATTCAATGAATTTAAATTAATGTTTTCTGTAGTGTGATTCTGTAAATTTCAACGATCCGACAATCGCAAAATATATCGACAGCTATTGTTGTTTGCACTTAGGATTAAGTGATTCACTAAGTACATACATGTTAACGACAGTCGACAAATCTATTTTTCTATTTATTTAAATTGTAAACGAGTGGCATCTCTGTCAAAATAAGCGAAAAACACAAAGAAGAATAGAAAAAAAACAAATTACTTCGTGTTTGACAGGATGATTTTATGTTGATGTTTAATATCTTTATTTTTAATGAAATAATGAATTGAATATGCTGCTTAATTTTTTTATTTATATAAAAAAGTTTTTTTAATTAATGCAAAATATTTTCACTATTTTATGATTTTTATTTATGTATGACGACATTTCAACCTAAAAATTTAAGTTTTTATCGATTGAATAAACAACACAAAAATGGTTGTCGTTTAGATAACAACAACAGCTGACTTTAAAAATAGCGAATATCGTTTAAAAATTTTACTGATCATTTTGCTATTTTCTTTTTTTTAACGATTCGACTATCGTTAAAAGAAGTTACTGAATCGTGGTACTGAAAAGCTCTTAATTTCTCCTGAATGTCAATATTTTTTTTAAATGTAAAAATTTTTCAAATGTAAACACAGGTATTTGGTGTTTATTTTTTGGAATTTCAATTTGTGTTTAACGAATAAAATTTATATATTAAAGATGCAATTGATGTCTTCTAAATTTAAAATTAAAATTTCCGACGTTTTGATATGATTTTCTGAAATTCAATTAATTGTAATTTATAATTGGAAATTTTTAATTCTAGTTTTTAGAATTGATATTTTCTTAAATTTGAATGGAAAATTTAAAAAGTGCAATTTTGTATTTATGTGAATAATAGTGCTTTAGTAATTATAAACAATTTTTAAAAATTAGATGTAATCGCAATCAGATATTTTGTAGGTAAAGCAGAATAATAATTCTATATAACTATGTAGAACTGTTTTGAAAGCAAAAAACTCATTGATGAACTCTGTAACTCTATTTTGTAAACACAACAAAAAGTTAATATTTCAAACTTATGTTCATATTTTTAAAAGAATAATGAAAAAACGTATGAAATAAAAGACCAGCCCGTGTATACTCTTAACATTGTTCTGTATGTTATCTATTGCAAAGCTAATAATATACCGATTTATTTCTAACATGCAGTTTTTATGGATATACATATGGGGGATTTCATGTCAAGTGCACCAACTTTTGAAACCGATGTCTTCCGATCGGGATGAAATTTGCACCAAGTCCTATTGCACCAAGTCCTATTGGATAGTAGTTCAGACACAATTTTTCAACAAGATCGGTCCAGATCTCTCTGAGTTAGAGGGGATCAAAATTTGACATTTTGGCCAAACAGGTGTTTTTTCTCATCAATGTAACTTATTACCCATTGTTCTTAGAAAATTCTCTCCTAAAGAGTTTAGATAGCTATTTCTTCAATATTTCGGAAAAAAATACTTAACAAAAAAAAAAAAAAAAATTTGTAGACTTTTTTTTTGCTAAATTAAAGCATTTTTTGCCTTTTTTTTCCAAAAAGGGCATTTTTTTTTTTGTTTTCTTTTTTTTTTATAAGAAAGTTTGGGATTTTTCCTTTAAGAGCTTTTTGGTCGCTTAGTGGGATGGGAGTGGGATATCTATCAAAATAAATGTTTTGTAACTCAAGACAACGGTTTTTCAATTTTTCACAAATGCACTATTTTGAATTTTTTCCTATTTGTGTAAAACCTTAGAAATAAAACTTATACTGAGAAACTAGACAAATAAACCTTTCGGATGGTATGTAACATACCTTCATAACATAACAGAAGAGAATGGTTATCTGTAACCTGAAAGAGTTATTTGCAACATTTCAATCTGAACACGAGGATGTTAGAATTGGCTTCACGAAATTAACCCAAATGAGGCCAAAACATTGCGTTTTGGCAGAAAGCAGCGGAACTCACACAGTATGCGCTTGCATTTACCATGAAAATGTTAAACTGATGTTGAAGGAAATCAACTTAAAGTATTTAACAGATGATTCGGCAGAAGATTTACACGATTACCGCGATTGCCTTAAATTGACTATGTGTCCTAATGCAACAACTTCTTGCCACTTAGGTGAATGTACCAATTGCCCGAAAACCACATTAATCAAAGAAAATTTAATCAACTCTTTAGATCGAGAATATATAGAGGAGGTCAAATTTGATTCTTGGATTCAGACTGACAGATGCACATTGAAAGCAATCATTTTAAATGTGGATGATTTTGTGGAAGAAATGTGTACAGGATTGCGAAACTTGAGAAACCATGACTTTTTAGTCAAAGAGCAATGGTCATTCTTCAAGGATTTGAAGATACATTTGAAGTCTGGTGAATTCGTTATTTCATATGATTTCGCAGAAAACTATAAATATGTTCTTCAGGATGCCATACAAGCATTCCACTTCAATAAAGACCAAGCAACTATATTAACAGTAGTTATTTACTACATGAAAGGTGAAAAACTGGAACACAAAAATATGGCCATCATATCCGACGATTTAAAACATGATACCGTTACAGTTTGTGAGTACCAGAAGAGAATACTAAAATTTCTAAAATCTAAATTTACAGTAAAGTCGGACGGAGCTCGTCAACATTTTAAAAACAAAGGTAGCTTGGCAAATCTTATGGCCCATGAAAAAGATTTTGGAATGCCAGCTGAGTGGCATTATCATCCTACTGCTCATGGTAAAGGAGCATGTGATGGTATTGGAGCAAACCTTAAAAGAAATGCAGCGAAGTATAGCCTCCAGTGCTCTCATCAAGATCGCATCTTAGATGCGACTGCTTTATTCCATTGGACAAAGAATTATTGTAAAGAAACTAAAATAGTTTTTAGAAGCAAATAGCATCATCAGGAAACATTGAAAACACTGAGAGCAGATTCGATGCTGCGGTAACAATCGATGGCACCGCTCAATGCTTTTATACCGCTTGTCGATGGAAGACTCAAGTTGAAAGAGTTTTCTGCCTCTATTCAATGCGATTTCTTTCCAAAGACAACAAATAAACCAGCAGCGAAATCAACAGCTGAACCTAGTAACGCCAAGAAAGGATTGACAAAAAAACGCAGTAAATAAAGGCGACAAAAAAGCTGGATGAAAGACTGGGTATTTAAAAATTTACAAGACTTAAATACTTCATCAGCTAAAATAAATTAAGTATAAAAATAGTTATGATATAAATGGATCTAATGCAATTAAGATTAAATTTTAATAAATTATTTATCTTTTAATTTTTAATATTATTATTATTATACATTAATTTAATTATTATTAGAAATAAATAAAAAATAATAATTTTTCAACATTTCTATAGAAAAAAAGCGATTTTTTTCCTGAGGTTAACATATTCTGGGTATTACAGTATCGAGGGTATAAAATTTTAGTTAGGTATGTTATATACAAAATAGTGCATTTGCGAAAAATTGAAAAACCGTTGTCTTGAGTTACAAAACATTTATTTTGATAGATATCCCACTCCCATCCCACTAAGCGACCAAAAAGCTCTTAAAGGAAAAATCCTAAGCTTTCTTATGAAAAAAAAAAAAAAAAAAATGGCCTTTTTGGAAAAAAAAGGCAAAAAATGCTTTAATTTAGCAAAAAAAAAAGTCTACAAATTTTTTTTTTTTCTTTTTAAGTATTTTTTTCCGAAATATTGATGAAATAGCTATCTAAACTCTTTGGGAGAAAATTTTCTAAGAACAATGGGTAATAAGTTACATTGATGAGAAAAAACACCTGTTTGGCCAAAATGTCAAATTTTGATCCCCTCTAACTCAGAGAGATCTGGACCGATCTTGTTGAAAAATTGTGTCTAAACTACTAACCAATAGGACTAACCTTGGTGCAAATTTCATCCCGATCGGAAGACATCGGTTTCAAAAGTTGGTGCACTTGACATGAAATCCCCCATATATATAATATATGTATATTATTTGTGTTATTTAATATGTTCATGTATGTATATGTAAATATTGCAAACAAAAAATACAACATCAAACGTTATTTTTGTGTTTTTCTCTTTAAATAAATTTATACATAAAATTTTTTTTTGCTAAATTTACATTGTTTTTTTTTATTAACAACTAGGTATTTTAGCATTATTTGCTTTAGATGCTGGTGAATTTTTACTCCCTTTACATATATCAACTCGTAGTGTCTGCCTGTCGAAAAAATTTTGGATCGATTTTAACCCCTTTCCCGTGACCCATTCGATCTGAAATTTTGCAGGCAGCCTCGTGGTAATAACAGAAATGATATAACAAATTTTTTTAGTGATGCCAAAACAATGGAAACTTTTAAAATTTTCTACCAGAGTTAATAAAAAAATTTACAAAGGGTTAGTTTTTATTATGTTATTACCACAACAACCACAAAAACAACAAGTCCAGCTATGACAACAATGCAACATTTAGAATAACAACAGGAACAATATGGAAATATCATGTTTTTCATTTTTTTTTTTAATTTTTCATAGATTTACCTGGACCTGTTCCACCGATTTTAATGATTTTTGAAGTAGAAATCTTCCCATGAATTTGGTGAATCATTCTCACTAAAAATTATCACCCTAGCTATCCTATTGAGGGCGTGATCGTGACAAGAACAACATAGAAAATTATATTTTTTCAAGACTTTTTTTAGTTCTTCATTCAAATCTCGGGCCCTAATTGACCAATTTCGACGATTTTAAATAGCAAACTTTTCAGGATGTTAGTGAATCATTTTTTATATCAACGAGCATCCTACCTGCCCGATTGATGCCGTCACCGTGATTTCCACAGACGGATAGACGGACATCACTATATCAACTCCGGTTGTTATAAGGATCACAAATATATATATTTTATGGGGTCCAAAATTGTTTTTCTAATTATTACAAACGGAATGACAAACTTATATATACCCTCTGCACACTGGAGTGGAGGGTATAAAAATTGCTGTTCACTTTATTTTGACGCTCACAGTATATTCAATAAAATTCAACTTGTGACCGCCAGCCAATATCAAAACAACCACCAAGTATGCATGAAGCATCGAATTCCTAATGATTTTCATTCTTTAGCCCGCTAAATTCATACTTTTTCCAAAATGATTTTCTCAATATGCGGTTGGAAAAAATACCACGAAAGCATCTTTTATACCATTCATGCGCGATGAAGTAGTATTACTAGTACCTGGCCTTAGTCTCAACACTGTTCGATTGCATTCTGCTGTTTGCATAGCTGTTGCGCGCCGAAGCCTTTTGTCATTTGAGACAAACAAAGGCTCAATATCAACAAAATCAGCGCCGGCATCAACTTCAGCATCAAAACTTCATAGCCTACCATTTACAAAATACGTATTATTGTTTGGCTTCTTGCTTTCTTTTTACACTTGGCCTACAAGGTACTATATTCATACAACTTTCCTATGCCGAGTAGAAAACTACACCAAGCAACCAAATTGAAGTTGTTGAAAAACAACGTTCCATGTATGATTTGAAACTTAAAAGTAATCCATTTCGGGTCATATACATGCATGATAAAGAAAAAGTCAAGAAAAATGAATAACCAAACTTAGACAGTTTTAGAGATTTTTGAAAAAAATCTACGGTTAAAATTTAAATTCTATTGTGTGAAAAATTGAAAAAAGTATGTAAGGAAAAATGTAGGGAGAAAAAGGTGGGTGTAGGGAGAAAAAGGTGGGTGTAGGGAAAAAATGGATTTATTTCATAAGCGTAGGGATTTCTGAAAAAGTCTCCTGGCATCACTGACCATACCAAACATTGGCTATAATAATTGAGTTTGAAATCGTTCAGGCTCAAGATCAAATGTTTTTACTTTAAATAAAGTAAAAGCATTATCACGTTTGTTTCAAAAATTGATCTATATTCTGCATGAAGAGTCACCAACCCTCATCAGTATCCAAAATCAACTAAATGAAAACAACTAAATGAGAATTCAAGCAAAGAGTTATACTATTTAAGCCTCCTCCAATATAACAAACTAAGTTGTTTTATATTTTAGTTTGTTATATTGGAGGAGGCTTATGCTATGTGCACACGGATAGCAAGATTCGCGGTTCGCTCTCTCATTCACGGTTCGCGCCCGAATCATGATTGAATCTACATGATTCGCCATTCAAAATTTTGAGAGCGAATCTACTTGGTTCAAAATGAACATAGTTGAGAACCTAGAAACATTGAGTGTCATCTCCAAGTTTGATAAAAAATTATCGCTAGTTTATCTGAACTAGCTGTCAAAAATATATAAACAAAAAAAGCAAATTTGTGAAATAAAATAAATAGAAACAAATAAAAAGTATATATTTACATATATATATTCAAATAAAAATGGAAAAAATTAAATAGTGAAACGTAAAGTGTAGAAGGATGTCTTCAAATATTTGCACAAAAAATATAAACGTCAAAATGAAACAAGAACACTCATCTGAACACCAAGGTTCACAATCATGATTCAGAGAGCGAATCAAGTGGTTCATTTTGCCGTCTGAACATGCTGTTAGATAGTAAATAGTAACTAAGTTGTTTCATATTTTAGTTTGTTATATTGGAGGAGGCTTATAGTATAACTTTGTATATGCATTTGTTTAAGATAATGAAATTTCAACGTTTTGTATTTTTACCAAAAATTTTTTCAACACCGATTTTTCTTTTCTAAATTGTCATTTTAGTTTTAAAAATACATATGTGACCCTGCTTAAGAAAACCCACCTAGTATGTCAAATTTCATGAATTAACTTTTTTTTTTAGATTTGTATGTAAAAAACCTTCAATGTTCATATGAAACCGCTCGAAAGTCTCAAAAACATTGGAAAGTAATGTAAAAAGGCAATTACATAAAACAGTAAAAACCCAGTTGATCAGATTCATTACACTCGCGAGACATTTTCACAATAAATAAAACCAACTTTGAGTTCTAGCACTAAATTATAAAACAAACAAATCAAAACAAAATGAAATAAGTACGCACACACTATGAAAATGCAACTTAGAGGGGGAGACTATATTTGCGTTTTACTCAAAGACTTGTTTTGACACACTAGGTGGGTTTTCATACGCAGGGTCACATATGGTAAATAATGAATAACAATAAAAATTCAATAAATCACTTGCGTATAAGTATAAAAGGTATACAAACGATATACATTCTATTTCCCGATATTGAAACTAAGAGTAACTAATATCAGAAAAATTATTTTAAATAGTGGCATCAAAAAATCGTAATTCCAAACTTCATCGTATTTGGTGAATAACTTTTTTGAACGCTCGCAATAAAATAAAATGCAATCATTCATATTTTTCCATATACTATGCAGCATTTCATATTGATGTTTGCAAAAAATTCCAAAATTTATATCCCCAGTGTTCACATATATAGAATTTGACGTCTTGTATTTCTTTACAACATACAACTTAGTACACCTTATGAATTCCCTAAATGTGCATAAGTTGTCATACCGTAACTATTTTTTTATAATTTTTCAGAATGAAAATGCATAATAAATTAGATTAGGTAAATAGGTTATTTTATTTAATAATTTCGATATTTTTTACTCATTTTTATCTTGATTTTTAGCAAAGCTATCACGATTTTTCGGCTCTTAAAAAAATATAAAAAACATGACAATTTGTTGGCTGTCGTTATTTATTATATTATATTAATATTAAAATAAAAAAAATTACGTCGGAGTTCAGCCAGTAGTGTTTTCTACATCGCATTAGCTGAACAATAAGTACTGTGTGCAGAACCACCACCACCTTTGCGAATACACTTGCAGTTCTGTTTTTTTTTTTTTTTTTTTTGCTATATTTCATTTGTATATTTTGAATATAAATGAATTACTACCGATGAAAACGTTGAATTCACATTGTTGATTGCGGCTGTGGTGTAATGATCTGTTGTTACAATGGTTTTTTTTGTTTTCTCCATTGTGGAATTGAAAGTAATTATTTGTTTGGATGTTGCGCAAAGAATGTACACGAAATTTTGTATTAATGTAATTATTTTGAAAACAATAGAAAAACCGCTATAGCAGTAATGAGTGCTTGAATGGTAAACCCTCAGCCTTCTGTAAAATAAATATGTCGTAAAAAATTCAGAAATTATATGGTTTACAGTCGTGCAATTCAATTATAATAACAGTGTGGAAAACATGCTAGAGGTAGGAACTATATTAGATGACGAAACTCATGTTTAGCTGGTGTCAACGAAATTCATGCCGCAAAAAAGTTGCGAAGTTTTTGATAAATAAAACAAGAATGTTAAATAAGGCTGATAGAATCTTTCACATACCTCTTCATCTAACAAGGAACGTCCCATTGGTCGCACTCTCAGATCGGTATGAAACTTTAATATATTATAGAACATGAAAAAATGACTGCCCCAGGTTCCTTTTAGCTGCTAATGTTCGATGCTAATGTTCGATGTTCTTTTCAACGATATATAACGCTATAAAGAACCCATACAAAGAAATGCAGGATTTGCACATAATTCTCTTTGAAACTTAGAGTTACAGGGTTGCAATACAATAACTTTACTGTGATATAATTTTAAACTGAGTACTTGTTATTAATGCTGGGTGATCCAAGTAGAGATACTTTTTTCAATAGCCTTTTTTTGACAGATCGCGTGTGAGTCGTGTCATGCTCTCATGTTATTTTTGTTTAGTATTGTTTGGCATTTCATCGTGAAAAGACTTACTCCTGAAAACGTTTACGTTTACGAAAATTCACGTTCTGTCAAGAATGTGTTTCGTGCACGTCGCTCAACTTATGGTCAACATAATCGTCCTACTGAGCGTACTATTCGCAACACCATCACCCATCTTGGGACCCAGCATTCATTATTGGATAATATTCGACCGAATAGACCACGTCCAGCACGCAGTGAAGAAAATATAGTGGCCGTAGCTGAGAGTGTACACGAAAACCGTGGAGAGTCGATTCGGCGCCGTTCGCAGCAACTCGGACTGACGTATGGAACGACTTGGCGAATTTTACGTCGAGATCTTATATTGAAAACGAACAAAATACAGCTTGTGCAAGAACTGAAGCGGCCTGACCTTCCCAACCGACATCGCTTCGCTCTATGGGCTCTTGAAAAGTTAAAAGAAGATCCGACGTTTTCGAGCCAAATTTTGTTCAGCGATGAGGCCCATTTCTGGCTCAATGGGTATGTAAATAAGCAAAATTGCTACATTTGGGACGAAGAGCAACCTGAAGAGATTCAAGAGCTACTTCATCCAGAAAAAACAACGGTTTGGTGTGGTTTGTGGACCGGTGGAATCATCGGTCCATATTTCTTCAAAAATGATGCCGGTGAGAACGTAACCGTTAATGGCGACCGTTACCGTGCCAAGATAACCGACTACTTGATGCCTGAAATTGAAGCTCATGATCTCGGCGACATTTGGTTTCAAGAAGACGGCGCCACTTCCCACACAGCGCATCAATCAATGGATTTATTGAGAGAACACTTCGGTGAGCAGATAATTTCACGTTTTGGGCCGGTCGATCGGCCACCAAGATCGTGTGATATCACACCGTTAGACTTTTTCCTATGGGGATATGTAAAGTCTAAAGTTAATGCGGACAATCCCGCTTCGATTCAGGCCTTGGAGCAAAACATCACGCGTGTCATTCGCCAGTTACCAGTCGAAATGCTCGAACGAGTCATCGAAAATTGGACTCAACGGATGGACCATCTGAGACGTAGCCGCGGCCAACATTTGATAGACATAATCTTCAAAAAATAAATACCAAGGAATGTTCTTTCAAATGATAATTAACATTCCCCAATAAATTTGAACTTTCTGTGTTTTTTCTTTAAAAAAGTAGGGAACCTCGAAATGGATCACCCTTTATATGTTCAATGTAATATTTGTTTTTTATGTTATATGTAAATTAAATTCTTTTTTAAATGTGATAAATAATACTCATGTTACTAATTTCCTTGAAAAAGTCAACAAAGAATTGACGAAACTTCGGAAAGAAATGTAATTTAAATGCAGTTTTATTTACATTAAAAATCTTAGGCCGTATTAGCTTATCTTGAAATAAAAGAAAATTATTTTAATCGAGTTTTTATAATTTTTATAATAATTCGGGCAGCTATATTCATATACCCAATTATCTGTTACATAACACAAATTTTTTTATAATGTTAACGATTTCCAAAAAATTTTTAGTATTATAGCTTTAATTTTTTCAATTTAATAAAAATTACTGTAATCAATATCTTTAAAGAATACATAATATATACTTCTATACTAATCTATACTATCTATACTAATATAATAAAGAGGTAATGTGTGTTTGTTTGTTTGTAGGAGGTAATCTCCATAACCACTGATCTGATCTTCCTGAAATTTTCACAGGCCCAGAAGTGGGCGGGATCGGATAAGTGGGCGTGCTACCTCCCATACAAAGTAATTAGTCAATAGCATATGTCTAAATTACTATGACAGAGACAGCTCTGCAAATTTTTCTTAGGTCATCTATTATTCGTGAGTATCAGATAAAAGTCATATATCTGGAGTACTGTAACTGTGAGAGCCTTGGGACTTTGCATGAGCTCTTTCATTACGATGGGGAGGGGTAGCGAAGCACACCTGGTTAATATAATAAAGTTAATATAATAAAGAGAAATCTCTATCACAAAAAAAAAAAACTCGTAAATGAAAAAATTCTTAAATTTACGAGTTTTATGCTGTTCTATGATTTCAATAAGAATATTTTTTCTTGTTTTAATTCACATAGAAAAGGCTTTGTGAAATCAAAACAAATGCCCTTTTTTTCTACTAAACAGGTCTTAAGGGATAAAAAAAACAATTGATATTTAAACTTTAACATGTTTCTTATTGATCCTTGTCATTATTTTACAAAAATTAGACATTGGTTTTATGAAAAAAAACGATTTTAAAAAATGGTCTAAATTTTCCGCTAATTTAGAAAAAAAAACTCGTAAGCACTGGTTGATGTTAATAAAACACACTTTTAGAGATGATGTTCTTCTACAACTATAATAAAAACTTTTTATTTGCACAATATATTCTTCATTAGAATTTTTTCAATAACAACATAGATTCTTTATGCACTTATTATTACAAATAATGGAATTTAAAATAATATTTCACTCAAATCACATATTTTTATTTTCTTTTTTCATATGACTGCCACAACTTTGTTTATGTTCGAAACAGTAGTGATGCCAGTCAAATACAATTTATTTGAATACCGAATTTTCTTTGGTGATGCCTAACTTATTTCAAAAAGAGACTTCATTCTTAATTGAATGAAATTGAAGAACAAAAACAATTATATGTACAAGTAAAATGTTATTTTAAAAGAAAATATTTTTTTCTTACTTTTTTTATAAACTTAAGGAAAAACATGCAAAGATAAGTTAAGGTTTTTTTGTGAAACTGACTAAAGAACCATATGGCACCTCGGTATCTAGATAACATATGGTTCGGAGCTAAACCATATGTTTCGTGCCATTGGACAATAAAAAAAATTATTTCGAAAAATACTCTAAAAAAATAAAAAAATTGTGTTTTCAAGAAACCCAAAATTTCTATATCATGTTATTTTAACTTCATTCTATTCAAACGTTTCAAGAACAGGGCTGAATGTGTGTTTGTTTGTTTGTAGGTGGTTATCTCCGTAATTACTCATCTGACCTTCCTGAAATTTTCACAGAGTCTTACTGCAGATATGCGTAGTGCTATAGGCTATATTTTTTGAGAATCTTTTTAGTGGGCTTGGCACTTCCCATAAAAAGTAAATTTTTAATATAATATATATTGAGTACTATGATAGGGAGAGCATTGCAAATTTAGTGAGGTCACCTATTGTTAATGTTAGTAGCTGTGCCGGAAATGGGTGTGATCGCATAAGTGGGCGTGGTACCTCCAATAATTACTCATTATCATATATCTCGAGTACTATGCGAGAGACAGCATTGCAAATGTGCCTTAGGTCATCTGTTATTACCGTGAGTAGTCAGACAAAAAATGGGCGGGATCGGACAAAGGGGCATGGCACCCCCATACAATGTAAATAATAAATGTGATATATCTGTAGTACTGCAATAAATAATATAAAATTAAATAAATAAACAAAAAAATTAAAAGCGGGGTAGAAAATTTCCAATATTATGAACTTTGTTTTCATAAATTGTTTAACTGTAACTTACATCACTCTGTGTTCAGGTTCAAATGAGTTTGTGCTGATGTTTGCTGCTACTAAGAACATTTGATCAATACCCACCTCTTAGTATACGGATCGACTCAGAAACACTTTCTGAGTCCATGTCTGTCGGTCTGTGTATCCATGTATACATTTTAATCAAAGTGCAGGTCGTATATATAAATATGTTTTGATGAAATTAGTCATATATGATTTCGTTGGCCCTAGGAAGACAGTCCCTGTATAAATGAACCCTATGAGATCGACTTAATTGTCCTAAAATCGCAGTTATCATACAACTCTCAAACCTGGTTAATGTATGTATATTACACCCATTAGGATCATCTATCTAAAAACAAAAATATTGCATTAATTTTTCTGAAATGTTATTCATATGCGTTTTTTGGGAAAATATGTGACTTTAGTAATTATGGCCATTTTTAGAACATATTCCCAATATAAAAATAACATATTTTTAGTTTCTGCGGGCAACAATATCATATCAATTTCTTCTATTTTCTCTCTTATTTTTTCTATCAAATGATTTGGACCTATGTAATTTTTTCTAAACTCATGGCTTAGGTAGACTGACTACCGGACTTTAATTTACTTAAATGTTTTTCTTTTAACATTTGTTAGTATTTATTTATCACTGATCCGATTACGCCCATTTTTTATCGACTAATAACATGAATAAGTTATGGGCTAACGAAAAGTCCCATGACTCTTACTATAGCAGTTTTTCAGATATATGACATATAATATTATTTTTGTCCGACTACCCATATTAAAATTAGATGGCCCCAGACAAATTTGAAAAACATATTGCCACAGAAAATATGACTTCAAGCATGCATTGATCTTATCCGCTGGTGTCGATCGTGGAATCACGGGCAATATTTGACGAAAATTTCCTGACAATAATATCAATGCAACACCAAAAATTGTTTTGACTGCGATATAGGTATAATGCTTCCAATCGTTTTGATGGGTCAATGTACATTCATTCAATAATTGCCGCTTGCTGCAAAATTTTTGCGATCACTGAACTTCTTGAGATATTGCATGTGGGATAGTCAATCACCTGTCGATTGAAGAAAAATTGCGTGCTAATTAATTTTAATGCCAGACGAAGCAAGTGCAAATGCAATTTTTCCTTGTGTTCAAGTGGCTGCCAAAATCAGTGATATCACAAATATTTCTCCCATGGCACCAGGCGCCTTCAAAAAAATACAATCCACCGACTTCAATTTGTACAGCTAGCATGATGGTATCATAGGCATGTTTTTGATGGTAATTTTGTTGGTAATTGAAATTCACAAATGTCTGCAATCCATTGGGATCGTACTGTTGTTCGCGGTTTAATTTTCGATCAAATAAATCATGCATTGGACGATTTGGTGAATGCATATCTAATTGTCCGAATGCTTTGTTTGCAATTACAAGACACAAATCTTCAATCGCAATCAATGCCTTGTTTTACATTTTTAATGAAATCAGCAAATCGTGATTTCTTGTATGATAACGCATTCCAATCAAATAATCTTCTGCCATAAAGTCTTTGTAAATATTCCACAATTCTATTGGATTCGATGGAACACGTGTTGATATTATTATGGCATAATGAATTTCACAATATACCGAAATCCAATACGGAAAAACACCGCACTAGCAAAAACAATTTTTCACATTTTTTCACTGAGGAAAATACTTACACTGAAAATTTCCAAACGTTTTGTGTGTAAATGCGCTCGAAATATCATTTAAAATGAGTATGCACAAAAATATTGGAATGAATGGAATAAATTCAAGCGAGAGGTAAAAAAGCATGTATTCAGCTCACATTTGACATTACGATACATGGTTTGATAACTTTTCAACTGACAATATGGAAAATGGTGTCCATTTTTTTGAAATTTGTATGGCAGTATATGGGAATTCCGGAACCACTGGGCCGTCTTCTGCAAACTACACATAAGCTATCTACAGACCATCCCCAACGTACCCTGGAATTTTGGTTGAAATCAGTGTACCCGTTTTCGCAGTTAGTGGTGACATCCAAAGGTACACTTCTTTTTATATACAGATATAGATTTCTTAAAATTAAAATTATTAAATATTTATATTTCCACCAAAATTCTTAACCCCAAATTTGCACAAAAAGTAAGAAAGCGTTTGTAATTCTAAGCACCCTAAAAATATACCAAAACTATTGTTATATGAAAATACATATACATATGTATAAACTTAAAGTTAAACAGTGAAATAAATCTTTTTAGAAATTTATAAATTGGATTTAACCTAACCCAAAAATAGTAAATCTTGTCTATACACATATACAAAAAATAAATACGGTTTATAACGTTAAATCGAAACCCATATAGTTCTTAATTACCGCATTGCCCCCTTTAAGAATAAGATTTGTTGACCCTTTTCTTATCTCCCTCTAACCCGTATATATACATGGTCCTACGTAAGTGAACGTGAAACAGTAATAATTCACAAAATTTTAAAATTGTCAACTGAGGCATATGTGTATATGAATACCCACGAATTATAATCATTAACAAAAATATTTCAATAAAACAAAAAAAAAAAAGAGAAAGGTGATCTACATTGTTTAAAATAACATACAAACCTCACCCGAGAAATATTTGCGATAAACAAAATATTAAGTTAAGAACTTAAAATTATAATATTACACAAAAATAATAACAATAAAATAAAAAACCCACCATTAAAATATATGTTATACAATAAAAATATTTGTGATCAAAATACAATTGAAAGTATTACACAAAAACAATACAAACAATAAATAAATAATACAAAAATTTTTTTATAAACTTTTAAAAGAGTGCTAAAATTGCTGAGAAGAAAATATTACATACACAACATATCAAAAAAAGAAACAGTAGCAGTGATACTAAGAAATTTCACAACACCTTAAGTACAATATATTTATGAGAAAATAAAATCATCACATTAACAACACCAGTAGTGTGTTTATGAGGTTTCTGGCCCAGATTTGGTGAAATTTTGTATAGATAACACTACGTGGCACATTTCCTTATCCGTTAACTTTTTTTAAGATAATTGTTTTATGTTTTATATAAGTTTTATATTAGTTTTTCAAGTGTCTTACTGTATACAAATAGTCTTTAATTTTTTTTTAGATTTTCGTAGATTCACAAACCTTTTCAGTAAGATTTTAATATGTTAAAAACCCAAACCTAAAGCTTTTTGGAGAATTTTTAGTTGTTTGCTATAGATAATACAAAATTCATGTTGAATTTTATAAAATATACAACTGGAATATATGTATATATGTATAGGTGGTTGCAGTATTTTTTTTTTAGATTTTAGTATGTTAACAAACCCAAGCCTACAGCTCTTTGGTGAATTTTCTTGTTTGCTGAATTGACGATCGGTGTGTGTTTGTAATTTTTTGAGAAAATTTACTGAAAAAAGGAAATTTTTAAAAAAATTTTGGAAAAAAGTAAATTTTGAAGAAAATTTATGGAAAGAAGTAAATTTTTAAGAAAATTTACTGAAAATTTCAATTTTCTGAAAAATTTACTGAAAAAAATAAATGTTTAAGAAAATTTAAGAAATTTTACTTATTCAGTAAATTTTACTGAAAATATGTAAATTTTTGAGAAAATTTACTGAAGAAAGTAAATTTTTAAGGTAATTTACTGAAAAAAGTAAATTTTTGAGAAAATTTACTATTGATATACACACAGTACTCAGCACTAATATATTTTCTTAAGTTCTATCTATTTCATTTAATTTAATATTTTTGAAGGTTTTTACTTTATTAATTAATACCCTCGTCTTTACAATATCTTTTAACAATTTATTATCTATACTATTTATTGTAATTATTGATATCTGCTAACGATCAGCTTCGTCTCTGTTAACGATCAGCTTTATATCTGATAACGATTAAACTGATCAAAAACAAAAATTTTATACTTTGTGGTTATTTATGTTTGAAATTTATTTATAAACGTGTTGTCATCATGTCGCTATAGTCCTCTATTAGTCTTGTCACAAGTATATTGCTCAAAATAGCCTAGTATCAGGTGCGAAGTTTTTGTAAAGTATCATGTTTTTTAAATTAGGATTGTAGATTATATATTTTTATATTATCTATGGGGGTTTTCTTTATTTCTTGTATTTGCGTTGGTATTCTTTCGTTTCACACGCATTATTATAAAATGCATTTGTGGGTGAATTTGCGGTTAGCATTAAATTATGAAATACAATACTATCATCACTTTCACTCTTTTCTTTATGTTGAGTATGATTGTGGAAAAAAGTATTAATATTTATAAAATAGTGTCACATCTTCATCGATAACTTTGTATCAAAAACCCACAAATATTTTTTATTCCAGAAATTATATAAAAGCTCGATATTATTTAAATTCATCTGCTTATTATTTTCAATAAAACAAAATTTATTTATTATTATTATTATTGCTATTATTATTATTATTATTATTATTATTATTATTATTATTATTATTATTATTATTATTATTATTATTATTATTATTATTATTATTATTATTATTATTATTATTATTATTATTATTATTATTATTATTATTATTATTATTATTATTATTATTATTATTATTATTATTATTATTATTATTATTATTATTATTATTATTATTATTATTATTATTATTATTATTATTATTATTATTATTATTATTATTATTATTATTATTATTATTATTATTATTATTATTATTATTATTATTATTATTATTATTATTATTATTATTATTATTATTATTATTATTATTATTATTATTATTATTATTATTATTATTATTATTATTATTATTATTATTATTATTATTATTATTATTATTATTATTATTATTATTATTATTATTATTATTATTATTATTATTATTATTATTATTATTATTATTATTATTATTATTATTATTATTATTATTATTATTATTATTATTATTATTATTATTATTATTATTATTATTATTATTATTATTATTATTATTATTATTATTATTATTATTATTATTATTATTATTATTATTATTATTATTATTATTATTATTATTATTATTATTATTATTATTATTATTATTATTATTATTATTATTATTATTATTATTATTATTATTATTATTATTATTATTATTATTATTATTATTATTATTATTATTATTATTATTATTATTATTATTATTATTATTATTATTATTATTATTATTATTATTATTATTATTATTATTATTATTATTATTATTATTATTATTATTATTATTATTATTATTATTATTATTATTATTATTATTATTATTATTATTATTATTATTATTATTATTATTATTATTATTATTATTATTATTATTATTATTATTATTATTATTATTATTATTATTATTATTATTATTATTATTATTATTATTATTATTATTATTATTATTATTATTATTATTATTATTATTATTATTATTATTATTATTATTATTATTATTATTATTATTATTATTATTATTATTATTATTATTATTATTATTATTATTATTATTATTATTATTATTATTATTATTATTATTATTATTATTATTATTATTATTATTATTATTATTATTATTATTATTATTATTATTATTATTATTATTATTATTATTATTATTATTATTATTATTATTATTATTATTATTATTATTATTATTATTATTATTATTATTATTATTATTATTATTATTATTATTATTATTATTATTATTATTATTATTATTATTATTATTATTATTATTATTATTATTATTATTATTATTATTATTATTATTATTATTATTATTATTATTATTATTATTATTATTATTATTATTATTATTATTATTATTATTATTATTATTATTATTATTATTATTATTATTATTATTATTATTATTATTATTATTATTATTATTATTATTATTATTATTATTATTATTATTATTATTATTATTATTATTATTATTATTATTATTATTATTATTATTATTATTATTATTATTATTATTATTATTATTATTATTATTATTATTATTATTATTATTATTATTATTATTATTATTATTATTATTATTATTATTATTATTATTATTATTATTATTATTATTATTATTATTATTATTATTATTATTATTATTATTATTATTATTATTATTATTATTATTATTATTATTATTATTATTATTATTATTATTATTATTATTATTATTATTATTATTATTATTATTATTATTATTATTATTATTATTATTATTATTATTATTATTATTATTATTATTATTATTATTATTATTATTATTATTATTATTATTATTATTATTATTATTATTATTATTATTATTATTATTATTATTATTATTATTATTATTATTATTATTATTATTATTATTATTATTATTATTATTATTATTATTATTATTATTATTATTATTATTATTATTATTATTATTATTATTATTATTATTATTATTATTATTATTATTATTATTATTATTATTATTATTATTATTATTATTATTATTATTATTATTATTATTATTATTATTATTATTATTATTATTATTATTATTATTATTATTATTATTATTATTATTATTATTATTATTATTATTATTATTATTATTATTATTATTATTATTATTATTATTATTATTATTATTATTATTATTATTATTATTATTATTATTATTATTATTATTATTATTATTATTATTATTATTATTATTATTATTATTATTATTATTATTATTATTATTATTATTATTATTATTATTATTATTATTATTATTATTATTATTATTATTATTATTATTATTATTATTATTATTATTATTATTATTATTATTATTATTATTATTATTATTATTATTATTATTATTATTATTATTATTATTATTATTATTATTATTATTATTATTATTATTATTATTATTATTATTATTATTATTATTATTATTATTATTATTATTATTATTATTATTATTATTATTATTATTATTATTATTATTATTATTATTATTATTATTATTATTATTATTATTATTATTATTATTATTATTATTATTATTATTATTATTATTATTATTATTATTATTATTATTATTATTATTATTATTATTATTATTATTATTATTATTATTATTATTATTATTATTATTATTATTATTATTATTATTATTATTATTATTATTATTATTATTATTATTATTATTATTATTATTATTATTATTATTATTATTATTATTATTATTATTATTATTATTATTATTATTATTATTATTATTATTATTATTATTATTATTATTATTATTATTATTATTATTATTATTATTATTATTATTATTATTATTATTATTATTATTATTATTATTATTATTATTATTATTATTATTATTATTATTATTATTATTATTATTATTATTATTATTATTATTATTATTATTATTATTATTATTATTATTATTATTATTATTATTATTATTATTATTATTATTATTATTATTATTATTATTATTATTATTATTATTATTATTATTATTATTATTATTATTATTATTATTATTATTATTATTATTATTATTATTATTATTATTATTATTATTATTATTATTATTATTATTATTATTATTATTATTATTATTATTATTATTATTATTATTATTATTATTATTATTATTATTATTATTATTATTATTATTATTATTATTATTATTATTATTATTATTATTATTATTATTATTATTATTATTATTATTATTATTATTATTATTATTATTATTATTATTATTATTATTATTATTATTATTATTATTATTATTATTATTATTATTATTATTATTATTATTATTATTATTATTATTATTATTATTATTATTATTATTATTATTATTATTATTATTATTATTATTATTATTATTATTATTATTATTATTATTATTATTATTATTATTATTATTATTATTATTATTATTATTATTATTATTATTATTATTATTATTATTATTATTATTATTATTATTATTATTATTATTATTATTATTATTATTATTATTATTATTATTATTATTATTATTATTATTATTATTATTATTATTATTATTATTATTATTATTATTATTATTATTATTATTATTATTATTATTATTATTATTATTATTATTATTATTATTATTATTATTTATTATTATTATTATTATTATTATTATTATTATTATTATTATTATTATTATTATTATTATTATTATTATTATTATTATTATTATTATTATTATTATTATTATTATTATTATTATTATTATTATTATTATTATTATTATTATTATTATTATTATTATTATTATTATTATTATTATTATTATTATTATTATTATTATTATTATTATTATTATTATTATTATTATTATTATTATTATTATTATTATTATTATTATTATTATTATTATTATTATTATTATTATTATTATTATTATTATTATTATTATTATTATTATTATTATTATTATTATTATTATTATTATTATTATTATTATTATTATTATTATTATTATTATTATTATTATTATTATTATTATTATTATTATTATTATTATTATTATTATTATTATATTATTATTATTATTATTATTATTATTATTATTATTATTATTATTATTATTATTATTATTATTATTATTATTATTATTATTATTATTATTATTATTATTATTATTATTATTATTATTATTATTATTATTATTATTATTATTATTATTATTATTATTATTATTATTATTATTATTATTATTATTATTATTATTATTATTATTATTATTATTATTATTATTATTATTATTATTATTATTATTATTATTATTATTATTATTATTATTATTATTATTATTATTATTATTATTATTATTATTATTATTATTATTATTATTATTATTATTATTATTATTATTATTATTATTATTATTATTATTATTATTATTATTATTATTATTATTATTATTATTATTATTATTATTATTATTATTATTATTATTATTATTATTATTATTATTATTATTATTATTATTATTATTTATTATTATTATTATTATTATTATTATTATTATTATTATTATTATTATTATTATTATTATTATTATTATTATTATTATTATTATTATTATTATTATTATTATTATTATTATTATTATTATTATTATTATTATTATTATTATTATTATTATTATTATTATTATTATTATTATTATTATTATTATTATTATTATTATTATTATTATTATTATTATTATTATTATTATTATTATTATTATTATTATTATTATTATTATTATTATTATTATTATTATTATTATTATTATTATTATTATTATTATTATTATTATTATTATTATTATTATTATTATTATTATTATTATTATTATTATTATTATTATTATTATTATTATTATTATTATTATTATTATTATTATTATTATTATTATTATTATTATTATTATTATTATTATTATTATTATTATTATTATTATTATTATTATTATTATTATTATTATTATTATTATTATTATTATTATTATTATTATTATTATTATTATTATTATTATTATTATTATTATTATTATTATTATTATTATTATTATTATTTATTATTATTATTATTATTATTATTATTATTATTATTATTATTATTATTATTATTATTATTATTATTATTATTATTATTATTATTATTATTATTATTATTATTATTATTATTATTATTATTATTATTATTATTATTATTATTATTATTATTATTATTATTATTATTATTATTATTATTATTATTATTATTATTATTATTATTATTATTATTATTATTATTATTATTATTATTATTATTATTATTATTATTATTATTATTATTATTATTATTATTATTATTATTATTATTATTATTATTATTATTATTATTATTATTATTATTATTATTATTTATTATTATTATTATTATTATTATTATTATTATTATTATTATTATTATTATTATTATTATTATTATTATTATTATATTATTATTATTATTATTATTATTATTATTATTATTATTATTATTATTATTATTATTATTATTATTATTATTATTATTATTATTATTATTATTATTATTATTATTATTATTATTATTATTATTATTATTATTATTATTATATTATTATTATTATTATTATTATTATTATTATTATTATTATTATTATTATATTATTATTATTATTATTATTATTATTATTATTATTATTATTATTATTATTATTATTATTATTTTTATTATTATTATTTTTCTCAGGGTGGTACACCAAGAGAATAAATATTATCAACGCATTCAATTATAGTTATCAGTAGAATGACAATTTTTATTATTTTTCATGCTCTATATATATGAATTAAAAATACATGAACAAAAGGGAAAACAATTAAAATAAAATTCCATAAACAAAAAGAAACAACAAAAAATAAAAATTAAAACTAAAACCGAAAATTGTTTATGCAGCAACAAAATATTTTCCCATATATTCATATATATATTCCGCTAGCCAATGCAAGCAAAGAATTTCATACTGTCTGGCTGGCAATTTGAATCGCACGTGTAGTAAAATATTTAGTATAAATATCAATTATGCTGGCGTATGAGTTCTCACGCATTGCTTGACCAAACGGTGAGAAAACAATCGCATTGAACACAATCAAAAATATTTAGTATAAATATTCTTGCTCGTGTCACAAATTGTGCTGACGTATGAATTCCTTGCCTGACTAAACGGTGGGAAAACAACATTATTAAACAAACCAAAAATATTTAGTATAAATATTTTTGCTCGTGTTTAATTGTGTTGACGTATGAATTATTTGCTGACCAAACGGTGGGAAAATATTGTTACTGAACAAAACCCAAACATTCATTTAATTCCATTGAAGATTCGTTGTCTTAAACGAATCATAAGGAATTAACATATTGCGGCCCCTAGGGGGCCCATGAACATTAATAGGTCTGGTTGCATAAACAATATCCAGCATCTTATGCTATGTTTAAAGGCCGAGTCAAGCTGGTGGATCCAAAGTAATGTCCCAGGTTGACCTCCTTGGAGCAGGTTGGGGGACTGCATGGCGCGCGTGAGCTCTTTTCTTTAGTATGTGGTTTCTTAATACGATAATGATCAAGATTAAAATAAGTGCTAATCCTGAATAACTGACTGCTAAACTATGCACTTTATGATATGCGGCTGCAGGTGGTAGTTCACGTAGTTGTGCCTTTATTTCCGCCTGTAACTGGTTAATGTCCTCAAAACTTGATCGGTAAACCGAGGGTTGCGTCAGATTATCCACATTGTGCAATGAGTTAGAAAATGACATCTCATTGATTGTATTGGCTTGATGCAGAATGGATGTGATAGTTTGGTAACCTTGTATGGTGATCACATCGTTTCTCATGGTGCATCCTGCTGGTAGTGTGAGCAACCCAGTGCCTTGCAAAAGCTGATAACTACTTTTCCCGTTGCAAACTGTACTTAGCTTTAACTGTTGATGAGTGGCCACTAACCATTGATTCTTTTTATATAGTTGATACCACACGTTGTTGTTGGTTATTACCTCTATATTACAACTTGAGCCGGATTCATTATTGAATAAATGTATTTCGCAGCTGCATATTGGTGCACCCTTATTATAGATAGCTTGAACGTTTGGGCAAAGAAATGTATTGTGCTCGAGTGTCTTGCAGTCAACCAGCTTGGTTTCATCCATAGGGAAGTATTCATCACGGTGAGCGTTGAGAGCAACCATTTTTGATGTCGGCACGATAGCTACCAACGAATTATTTACCAATTGTGGAACTGGCGTAAGGTAAAATAGATCGTATTCATTTTGATGTGACAATGGAATGAACAAAGTGCAGATAATGTGTCGCTTTGAAATAACCGCATGAGCTGTCACTATGCCATACACATGAAGGATATCAAGCACCGGTAATGTCAGATCTGCTGGAAGATTTGCCTTTATGTTGTCAACTTCAGCAGAGAATTGTTGTGGGGTCAGCAGAGCAGGACTAATTCGACCATGATGAGTATCAGCTAACAAATTAATCATGGATGTATGCATTTTTTGTAGATTGTCTGCAATGATAATTAACTGGATGCTGAGGGACAAAATTAGCTGTGATCGTTGGTTGCTGTCATTGTTTGTGAGGTTCATGAGTCTGCTGAGTTTTACATTGATTTTTTCAAAGGTATTCTGATTCCGAGCTTCAGATTGCTTCATAAGGTTAAACGTAGAGTCAAGAAACGATGTTTGGTTCCGCAGTAGACCTTGTAGGTGGGCTTCGTTATCTTTAATGGTGTTGATTGTGTTCGACATTTGTTCAGCATATTTTGAGTCCAAAACACCAAATAAGGAATTCGCTATGTTGCCAACGATATCTATCGCCCCTCGTTTTTTTCGTGTAGTGAGGTTTGCCAGACCGGCCTCCATTTCGTCCTTGAGATTCTGAAAATGTGTTATAAGTCCGGTACATTGATTGTGGAGGTATCAGTGATTACAGGTCTTCATCAAGGCGTCTGTCCCGTTAATTAGAAGCTGTAATTCATGATGGAATGGTGTTAGTTCGAAATATATCAAAAGTTTCCACTCTGATATAATTGGTTTAATTTGACCTATATGTTCAAAATGTATCCCAGGGTTGCTAGAAATCTGTGTATATGTGATTTGTTGACACAGCACTAATGGAACGAACAGTACTAGAAGCATGAGCGTGCTAGCTGTGGCCAAATTGCAACGCTTTGAAAGTGGCGAATCTTTGCTTTTTTCGCTGGGTGCACTGCTTCTTTTGAGAGGTAAAGGTTTATCTTTTCTTTCATCGTCAGTAGTAGTTATTGGTGTTTCCAGGGGAAGAGGAGCGAGCAAGTGGATTGCTCGCTTAATGACACCAGTTGCTGTTTTTACCGCGGCTGTAATGACGATACCATCAGACCCAGGATATATTTCAACTACCTTACCAAGCCGCCACTGCATGACAGGTAAGTTGTCCTTTATTACTACTATGGTGCCGAGTTGTAGATTTTGAAATTTGGTTTGCCACTTGTTACGTTGCTGCAGTTCATTGAGGTATTCCTGTGACCATCGTTTCCAGAATTGATGTTTTATTTGAGATACTAGTTCCCATCGTTTTGCTAATGTTGTTGACGCTGCTTGTGCAGTTGCGTCGACTTGAGCCGTTAGGGGCTCCCCAATCAAGAAGTGACCGGGAGTCAATGCAGCTTCATCATTAGGATTATTCGGCAAAGGTGCGATTGGCCTTGAATTAAGGATTGCTTCAACCTCTATGACAACGGTTTCCATTTCTTCATAGGTCAGGTTTGCATTTGCTATTTCTTTAACTAAAAGCCTTTTAGCGGATTTTACTGCGGCTTCCCATAGTCCACCAAAGTGTGGGGATCGAGGAGGTATAAAGTGGAAATTAATGTTTTTGTTTGCACATTCTCGCTGTATGGATTCCTGAGCGGTTGTAGCGAATAATGCGGACGCCAATTCTTTCAATTGATTTCGCGCTCCCACGAAGTTTGTAGCGTTGTCAGAATAAAGATTCTGACAGTGACCTCTGCGACTTATAAATCTTTTTAGTGCACCAATGAAAGCATCAGTTGTGAGATCGGTGACCAGTTCTAGATGAACGGCTTTGGTGGAGAAGCAGCAGAAAACGGCAATATACGCCTTTTGAGGTCGTTTTCCCCTAGTCTTGAAGTGCACCCATATTGGGCCGCAATAGTCAACTCCTGCGTTGATAAAAGGCCTTGCGGGAGTCACTCTCATTTCAGGCAAATTTCCCATAATCTGCTGCAAAAGTTTTGGTTTTGATCTTGAGCACTGTATACATTTATGGACAGTTTCTCTTGCCATGTGTTTGCCTTTGATTGGCCAGAATCGTTGCCTTACGTTTGCAAGAAGTGCGCCAGGACCGCAATGTTTATTTTCCTTATGGACTGCCTCGAAAATTAATCTAGTTATCGTGTCGTTAAATGGCAAAAGCATGGGATGTTTTGCGTCAAGGCTCAATGCCGATTCTTTTAATCTACCTCCGACTCTTAGAATGTTATTTTCATCTAAGAATGGTGTTAGACCTTTTATCTGGCTCGATCCCTTAAGTTCCCTGTTCTTTTGCAATTGTTGGATGTCTTCCTTGAAATTCGACAGCTGTGTAGTTCGAATAATTATGACAAGAGCATCATGAAGCTCAAAAGGGGTAAGAGTAGGTCGGTTTTGTCGCTCTTCCTTGTTAGTTTTGGCGTTTTTAATAAATCTTAGAATATATCCAACAATTCGTTGAAGCGTTTTCAATGAGTTTCGGTGATTCATATTGTTGAATAGATTTTCACTTCTGACCGATACCAGTAAATTATGTTTCTTTTCTATGATTGTTGAGTCAGGACTGAGACAAATCGTTGAAGGCCAATGTTGTTCGTTGCCATGAAGGAAGAATGGACCGTACACCCAGTGCGGTGTATGCTTTAACTGTTGTGGGTCCAATCCTCTGGATACGATGTCTGCTGGATTGTCCTTGGAACTTACATGTCGCCATTGCTCAGGTTTCGTACTTTCTTGGATTGAAGCTATTCGATTTGCGACGAAAGTATGGAAGGAGGACGACCTCGAGTTTATCCATGTTAACACTATGGTTGAATCAGTCCAGTAGAATGTTGGTATTGTAGTCATTCCCAAGTCGTGTTTAAATTTTACAGCCAAGTTAGCTCCTAACTGTGCAGCACATAATTCCAGTCTTGGAAGCGTTTGCTGCTTAAGAGGAGCTACGCGAGATTTTGCACATAGCAAGTATACAATTATTGTGTTATTGGGTAGAAGTGTTCTGATATATATTGCCGCCCCATATGCCTTTTCTGAAGCATCAGTAAAGACATGCAGTTGGGTTTTGCTGGAAATCTGGCCTTTGTAGATATGTCGATGAACTTGAAAGTTTTTGAGGTCATTGAGATTATTTCGAAAATTTCGCCACCGAGAATCAAATTCTGAAGGCACCGCTTCATCCCAGGAAAGATTCAAAGTCCACAACTCCTGGACAAACATTTTTGCCTTGACTACCACAGGGGACAAAAGACCAAGCGGGTCGAAAATGCGTGCCAAATCTGAAGTAACCGTTCTTTTGGTTACAGCCTTGATTGGTTGTATGTTGACCTTGATCTGGAGTTGGTCACTTTTGGGTAACCAGGCTAGTCCTAGTGTTTTTGTGTAATCAGTTTCTTCTGTGGAGAAATCGAGGCTGACTTCTTGATCACATTCTGGGATATTACGAAGCAATTGAGCATGATTGGCGCACCACTTTCGTAAATTAAATCCATGCTGCGCCATGACTTCTTGCAGTTGGCGTTGGGTTTCCAGAGCTGCATTTAAGCTGTCGGCTCCACCTAACCCGTCATCAACATAAAAATTGTTCTCCAAAAAACTGGCTGCTAAGGGATAATTCATCTTGTTGTTCTGACTTATTTCCTTCAAACATCTGATTGCTAGATATGGTGCTGGTCTGGTTCCATATGTGACGGTGTTTAATGTGAAGTAGCTTATAGGTTCAGCGATATTTTTACGCCACAGGATTATCTGGTGCTGCCTATCCTTTGGATGAATAGCTATTTGGCGGAACATTTTTTCTATATCAGTAGTAAACACGAAACGCGGAAGCCGAAATCGCAGCAAAGTAGTAAACAGTTCATTCTGTAGTGGTGGTCCGATGTGCAAAATATCGTTCAATGACTTTCCTGATGATGTTTTCGAGGAGGCATCAAATACGACTCTAAGTTTGGTGGTGCTGCTTTCGGGTCGAAGCACGCAATGGTGAGGTATAAAGTATTTAGACCCTTTCACTTCGTCTATGTTGATTTTCGTCATGTGCCCTAATGTTTCATAATCGTCCATAAATTGGGTGTATTGTTCCTTTAAGGAAGCGTCTTTTGATAAGCGACGTTCTAATGAAAGAAATCGATTGAAGGCGATGCTATGTGAGTCTCCTAAAGCAGATTTCTCCATGCAAAATGGAAGTCGTACTACGAACCTTCCATCTTTGTCGCGTGTGGAGTGCTGATTAAAGTAGGCTTCACATTGTGCATCTTCGGGTGACAATTTTGGTTGTAGGCCTTCGATCTCCTCAAGTTTCCAAAACCGCTCAATTGCCATATTCATTCTATCTTCTTCAGTCAGAACCCCGCATATTGCTGCTGATAGATGTTGACCAGATACCTTTCCTGATACTATCCAGCCGAAGGTCGTATTTTGCAATACTGGAAGGTCGCTAGCAAGTTTAATTTGTCCAATTGCTAGTAGTTGGTGATAATATTCGGCCCCCAACAGAATGTCCACCTTATCTGGACGGTTGAACGTTGGGTCTGCCAATGATATATTGTTTGGAATAGACCACTTATCAATGTGAATAAGCTGAGCAGGTTGAGGCGAAATTATTTGTGGCAACACAAATGCCTCTAGACGTGCTGAAAAGTTGTTGAGTCGGGATTGAAGAGTAATGTTGACTCGATGTTGTACTTTGGTCTGGTTTTTTCCAATTCCATTGATTGAGATAGATGTACTCTTTGCAGAGAGTCCGAGCCGGGCAACTAATCTTTCTGTAATTAGGTTGACTTGCGATCCGGAGTCAAGAATAGCTTTGCATTCGGTTTCCAACCCATTTGCCTTCACCTTTACTAAGGCTGTTCCGAGTAAAACATAGGGCTTTTGGCTTGCAGAACTTAATGCTGTGCTCCTGACTTCAACTGCTGGTGTGGTAACAAGAGAGGTCGCTGGTTCTTTGGGCTGATTTTTAGGCCATGTTGAAGGTTGGCGTTCTACTTTGGTTGAATTAATTGATTTATTAGAAGATTTTCCTTGTTCTGTGGATGTAGTGGCATTTTTGGGGGTTTGTTCCAAATGAACCAGCGTGTGGTGCTTTTTCCCGCATTTTTGACAGCGGCTTAAAGTTGTACATTGTTTGGTAGAATGATTGCTGTTGAAGCAATTTACACATAACCTTTGCCTTTGAGCAATGTTAAGTCGGTGTTTTGGGTTAAGCGATATAAACTCCTTGCAGCGATATAGTGGGTGAAATTCTGTTCTGCAGCTGATGCACTGACGAATATTCTGATTAGTTTGAGCTGTAAGTGAACAAGTTTTGGTATTGTTGACCGAAGTTCTCTCTTTATATCCCATTGCTTCAAGAGTGTGGAAGTAGTTCTCGAGGAATGTTAGGAAATGGTTGATTGTTTGTAACTCCTTTGGATTTGGGATTGATTGTTCATATTGTGTATGAACTGTTTTGTCGACCTTTTTAATTAAGATGTATATTAGAAGTGGATCCCATGACGTAGTCTGGAGACCCATGTTGGAGAGAGCTGCTAAGCACTCCCTTGTTGTATCGTGCAATCGTTTGATGGCATTTAAGGTGCAGGCGCCAGATGGCTGATCGAGCAGTCTTTGAATTGCCGTCGTCACCATAACTCTTTTATTATTGTAGCGATCTTGCAGCAATTGCCATGCCGCTTGGTAATTTTCTTCGGTGAGAGTGAGATGGTTAATGAGATTTGCTGCTTCGCCAATGATGTTGGTCTTTAAGTACCACATCTTGTGAGCATCAGACATCTGTTGCTCATGAACGATTCTGATAAAGAGGTCAGAAAAGGAAGTCCACTTCATATAATCGCCATCAAATTTGGGAATAGCGATAGTAGGTA
>OY821522.1:17141616-17144522 GCA_963682025.1 Cordilura impudica | reverse complement strand
TTATTATTATTATTATTATTATTATTTATTATTATATTATATATTATTATTATTATTATTATTATTATTATATTATTATTATTATTATTATTATTATTATTATTATTATTATTATTATTATTATTATTATTATTATTATTATTATTATTATTATTATTATTATTATTATTATTATTATTATTATTATTATTATTATTATTATTATTATTATTATTATATTATTATTATTATTATTATTATTATTATTATTATTATTATTATTATTATTATTATTATTATTATTATTTATTATTATTATTATTATTATTATTATTATTATTATTATTATTATTATTATTATTATTATTATTATTATTATTATTATTATTATTATTATTATTATTATTATTATTATTATTATTATTATTATTATTATTATTATTATTATTATTATTATTATTATTATTATTATTATTATTATTATTATTATTATTATTATTATTATTATTATTATTATTATTATTATTATTATTATTATTATTATTATTATTATTATTATTATTATTATTATTATTATTATTATTATTATTATTATTATTATTATTATTATTATTATTATTATTATTATTATTATTATTATTATTATTATTATTATTATTATTATTATTATTATTATTATTATTATTATTATTATTATTTATTATTATTATTATTATTATTATTATTATTATTATTATTATTATTATTATTATTATTATTATTATTATTATTATTATTATTATTATTATTATTATTATTATTATTATTATTATTATTATTATTATTATTATTATTATTATTATTATTATTATTATTATTATTATTATTATTATTATTATTATTATTATTATTATTATTATTATTATTTATTATTATTATTATTATTATTATTATTATTATTATTATTATTATTATTATTATTATTATTATTATTATTATTATTATTATTATTATTATTATTATTATTATTATTATTATATTATTATTATTATTATTATTATTATTATTATTATTATTATTATTATTATTATTATTATTATTATTATTATTATTATTATTATTATTATTATTATTATTATTATTATTATTATTATTATTATATTATTATTATTATTATTATTATTATTATTATTATTATTATTATTATTATTATTATTATTATTATTATTATTATTATTATTATTATTATTATTATTATTTTATTATTATTATAATTATTATTATTATTATTATTATTATTATTATTATTATTATTATTATTATTATTATTATTTATTATTATTATTATTATTATTATTATTATTATTATTATTATTATTATTATTATTATTATTATTATTATTATTATTATTATTATTATTATTATTATTATTATTATTATTATTATTATTATTATTATTATTATTATTATTATTATTATTATTATTATTATTATTATTATTATTATTATTATTATTATTATTATTATTATTATTATTTATTATTATTATTATTATTATTATTATTATTATTATTATTATTATTATTATTATTATTATTATTATTATTATTATTATTATTATTATTATTATTATTATTATTATTATTATTATTATTATTATTTTATTATTATTATTATTATTATTATTATTATTATTATTATTATTATTATTATTATTATTATTATTATTATTATTATTATTATTATTATTATTATTATTAATTATTATTATTATTATTATTATTATTATTATTATTATTATTATTATTATTATTATTATTATTATTATTATTATTATTATTATTATTATTATTATTATTATTATTATTATTATTATTATTATTATTATTATTATTATTATTATTATTATTATTATTATTATTATTATTATTATTATTATTATTATTATTATATTATTATTATTATTATTATTATTATTATTATTATTATTATTATTATTATTATTATTATTATTATTATTATTATTATTATTATTATTATTATTATTATTATTATTATTATTATTATTATTATTATTATTATTATTATTATTATTATTATTATTATTATTATTATTATATTATTATTATTATTATTATTATTATTATTATTATTATTATTATTATTATTATTATTATTATTATTATTATTATTATTATTATTATTATTATTATTATTATTATTATTATTATTATTATTATTATTATTATTATTATTATTATTATTATTATTATTATTATTATTATTATTATTATTATTATTATTATTATTATTATTATTATTATTATTATTATTATTATTATTATTATTATTATTATTATTATTATATTATTATTATTATTATTATTATTATTATTATTATTATTATTATTATTATTATTATTATTATTATTATTATTATTATTATTATTATTATTATTATTATTATTATTATTATTATTATTATTATTATTATTATTATTATTATTATTATTATTATTATTATTATTATTATTATTATTATTATTATTATTATTATTATTATTATTATTATTATTATTATTATTATTATTATTATTATTATTATTATTATTATTATTATTATTATTATTATTATTATTATTATTATTATTATTATTATTATTATTATTATTATTATTATTATTATTATTATTATTATTATTATTATTATTATTATTATTATTATTATTATTATTATTATTATTATTATTATTATTATTATTATTATTATTATTATTATTATTATTATTATTATTATTATTATTATTATTATTATTATTATTATTATTATTATTATTATTATTATTATTATTATTATTATTATTATTATTATTATTATTATTATTATTATTATTATTATTATTATTATTATTATTATTATTATTATTATTATTATTATTATTATTAT